>JAVTVY010027979.1:0-10937 GCA_036873755.1 Hanleya hanleyi | reverse complement strand
ACCTCTTTCACTTTCACTGCCTGTTCCTCGGTTAATCCCTCACAGGATGCCTTGTACAAGGGTACCAGATGTTCTGGTAGGGAATCTGTCATAGGAGCGCTATTCACTTGCCGGATACTAGGCTCCCCTTGTTTGGCAACAGTATCAGTGTTCGGGTCGCTGTACACCCCATCCAGTTCCAGCGTTGTCCCGATCCATGCCCCACTAGATATTGTCACCTCATTTGTAGAGGGATTACGCAGGCAAATCGGGACCCTTGAAGCACCCCGAATTGCCATCTTGGGCACCATTATAACTGACTGGTCAATCGCAGGCTCCAAGACGTAATCAACTGGCGCGAAACCATGCATCACTCCCTGAATCAACTGGGAGGTGAGCGGAGGAACAGTAACCGTTTCGGCCAGCGTAACCCTACTAATTGACAGTGGTTCCCCTTCCCCATGACACTTCAAGGTCGCGGACACCTTTCTGTCTCCAATAACTAAGACATTCTTATTGAAGTCCACGATACAGTTATTGGCAGACAGAAAGTCAAATCCTAAGAGAAGGTCATCAACCAATGGAGCAACCACGACGTCCCAGGTACAATGAAAATCTAGCACCTGCCTAACTAGCATTCCCATACTGGAGGATCCCTGGAACGCCCCAGTTAACCGAACAGGAGATGACGACAATCCTTGTAACCCCAGTTTAGAGTATAATTCATAACTCATCACTGTGGCCTGTGCAGCTGTATCGACCACTGCCGTGACTGGCGTCGAACCAACTTGCATTGGGATGGTCATAGTCCAACCAGGAGAACGAGATAGAGCAATATCCCGGATCGCCACAGCGGGAGTCTCTGAAACATCTCTCTCTGTCACAGAGCCTCTCCATTTCCTCTGGCCACGACGACTTACACTTGGGGCTGAGAACCGGCCACCGTTCCCAGCCCTTGAGCGTTTAAAGGACCCTGCGAGTATCGGGTTGGACAATTACGGCTTATGTGACCGACCTCATCACAGCTATAGCACCGCAATTGAGATCTCGCGTTTCTCGTTGACTGTGCACACTGAGAACTCTTGTGTCCCACTTTCCCGGACGTGTAGCAGGTAATAGCAGTCGGGGTCCTCGAATTCTGGAGAGACTCCTTCACTTTCCCCTGGATGCACTCCCCAATTAAGGTCTTTATAGTTGTCCTCAACTCCTCACTTAACTGCTTCTCCTTATCAGTTGCCCATATCATAGGCTCTGTATTCTGATCCAGGCCCACAGCCCGAACAGATTTCACAGCCAATGACTTGTGATTGTGCAAGGACAGAGTCACATACTTCAAAGCCTCTTGAATTGTTTGTGGCTCTTTCTCCATTGCGAAGGCAACTGCCTGTCGCTCCCGGCATCCTCGCAAAAAATGCTCCACACAAACAGTTTGAATAACACTGTCTGGGGCATCGGGATAAGCATTCAATGCCAAATAGTTACATTTTTCCGCAAAATCCTCGAGTGTTTCATCAGGACCCCGTTCCTCAACCTGCAACCGCCGCCTTATTGCTTGCGGAGGTTCGCGAATACCGTATCGCTTTTCCAAATTCTCCATTAATCTGTCCAAGTATCCCTTGTCTCTTTCGGACTGCACATGGAAATACTCTATGGCTTTGCCATGCATGCACTCCAAAAGTTTTCGGAGAGCTTTCTTCTTATTCCATGCCCTAATCTTGGATTCCAATTCGAATTTAATTCGAAACGGAATCCAAGTATCCTTTGCGCCAGAAAACACCAAGGTCTTCGGTAGATGTGGGCTACGGCTACGCCTACGATATCCCCTAGTCGACCTACTAGTCCTCGGAGATCTCGATGCACGGGAGTAACCGGAGCCACTATTACATCCACTATCATCAGTATCAGCTTCTGCTCCTGATGGTAAATCATCCGTTGCCGCCAGCACAGGGGCTTGGACTACATTATTATTGATTACCGCAGGGGGCTGCGGTTGAGAATCGTACCTCACCCCCCTATGGCTAAGTGGTGGAGGTAAGGCATATCGACTGGCCGCCTCAGCATCACCTCTAGCAGGAGTCGAAGTCCTTGCATTCCGATGCACACCTATTGATCGAACGGCCTGTGTACCGACTTCTTGACTACCAACCTCCGTCCCTCGAGCTGGACCCGTATGAACGGAAGTTGGCAACCCAGAATTACGAACTGGTCCCCGAATACCTGGGGAATTGCCATGACCATAAACACTAGTCGATGGCATTACGCTCATAAGTCCATTCATAAATCTAGTCTGGGAGTTGTCCAGCACAGCCGTAGGGACAGTGGTATCCTCCAATATTCCCTCATCGGCATGTTGCTGAACCGGCTCCTGCCTTGGCTCTTGCTGAACAACCTCGCCGACCGGAAAGGTATTATTTAGTGGATTTAATTCCACTCCTGCACGTGGAGCATTCACAGATGCAGGTGGCGCATTCACCTGAACATGATCACTCGACTGAACCGAAACTGCGTTCAACCGAGCATGGAAATCATTTACTGGTACAGGCGATGGCGTTACTGGAACCGGAACTGCATTCAACCGGTTTGGAACCTCTTCCCTACCCCTTCCCGTTAACGGAGGTGTGTCAGCATTATCTACTAGGTCCGCCTGACGAGCGTCCCTTGTCTGTTCAGAGGTTACCTGTAATGAACTCTCTGATGCTCCCCCACGTTGGTTACTTAATAATGCAACGACAATTCTTATATCGGAACCCATTTGTTCTACTTTACCATCCACGTGACCTACTTTGTCATTCACTTGGTCAACTTTATCATCCACTTGACCTACTCGAGTATCTACTTGCTGACCTAGTTCACCTACTTGAGTGTTTACTTGTTGACCTAGTTGGTCAACTTTGTCATTCACTTCACCTACTCTGTCATTCACTTCACCTACTTGCGTGTTTACTTGCTGACCTAATTGTTCAACCTTAATATCCACTTGGGTCAATTGACGCCCTTGAGTATCAACCTTTTCCTCTATTTCACCTACTCGATCAGTTAATTCCTGATGATGATCAACTACTGTTTCTACTTCATTCCGAAGACGCTGAACGACTTCTTCCCATTGATTATTCCTACTAGAAAAATCACTAATAAATTTCTGTATCTCGTGGTCCCTGGTGGCCAATTGACTCTCCAAGAACACACGATTTTCCACAAATTTCTTTTGCAATCCACGTAGATGACTTTCTTGAAGTTTTAATTGATACTCCATGAGTGTACTACCTCGCATCTCTACCCCAGTTATGGTTTCATGCAACAACAACTCAAAGGCATATTCCTTTGTAAACTTTGTTGCTTGCAAAAATTCCTCAAATGGAATCAATTCATCTGGTCTTTGGAGAACTACTAATGCATTAGCCCTAGCTGTACCAATACCTTCCAATTGAATCAATTCCTCACTTGTAGCTATTGCTACATTCAATGGCCTTATTTCACTATCTGCCATGTCAAGAATCGAAGTGAGCAGACAAGCCAACGGAAATTATAACCAATATTCTCCACTATATCACCCGAAGCCGTCAAGGTCCTATCCAACCATCAATATATCAACCATTAACCAACCAGGCAACTGCAGAAATCAAATCATTAATTCACTATCCACCACTAGTATCGTCACCGTGTATCAGCCCGACTTAATCCGCTTTAAGTCGGCAAATACCGATGTTAGGGATGGGGGAAAGAGAAGAAATAAAAAAAAAAAATAAATAAATAAATAAATAAATAAATAAATAAACAATGTCTACCTGCACTCACCAACCCGTATAACCAGCGTGTGTCAGTTAACTTCCCTCTCCAAGCGATTTAGAAAATACCGATCGGAGATGGGGAGTGAAAAATAAAAATGGAAAACAATGTTGGGTAACTGGTATTTACCAACCAGTACGCCACAATCAGTTACCAAATGCAAACTGGAAAATACCGACCAAGGACCGATATCAGTAACTGGCACTTACCAATCAGTAGAACCAGCATGCATCAGTTCACCTCAATCAGTTACCAAATGCAACCTGGGAAATACCGACCAAGGACCGATATCAGTAACTGGCACTTACTAATTAGTAGAACCAGCATGCATCAGTTCCCCTCAATCACTTACCAATCCAAATTGGAAAAATACCGACTGCGGACTAATGTCGCTAATTGGCACTTACCAACCAGCAAAACCAGTATGAATCGGTTCACTTCAACCACTTACCAATCCAAATTGGAAAAATACCGACTGCGGACTAATGTCACTAACTGGCACTTACCAACCAGTAAAACCAGTATGAATCGGTTCACTCCAATCACTTACCAATCCAAATTGGAAAAATACCGACTGCGGACTAATGTCGCTAACTGGCACTTACCAACCAGTAAAACCAGTATGAATCGGTTCACTCCAATCACTTACCAATCCAAATTGGAAAAATACCGACTGCGGACTAATGTCACTAGCTGGCACTTACTTACCAGTAGAACCAGTATGAATTAGTTCACCTCAATCAGTTATAAAATTTAAACTGGAAAATACCGACCGAGGACTAATATCGCCAGCTGGCACTTACCAGTAGAACCAGTATGAATCGGTCCACTTCAATTACTTAACCAATCCAAATTGGAAAAATACCGACTGAAGATGAATCAAATAATTTGATTTTTAAATTGTACTAAATCGAGGAGTTAATAGTGAGTGAGTGAATAGCTTTTAACGTCGCTTTCAACAATATTTCAGCTATATCACGACGAACCAACTAAGCACCACCCAGCCCAGCCAAAGTCAGAATCCGACAGGATCCTTGTCAGAAACAACCCTATCACTAAGCCAACGAGCCAATTTACAACCTGAAGATGTTTTAGTCAGGGAACACTACTCTTTTAATCTCCAAGATAATTCCACTAGAATTATAATATAAATAATTTTCAATCTATTCAACCCCTCAAAATTATTTAATAGAAATTTCATTCAATATAATACAATCAAATGTTTTGAATTAGAATCCCTGGTTATTACTATGAAGGTAATGGTTGATTACTATAACAGTATTTCCCAATTCTTCAAACATTTATGCCTACTAGCAGTATCAGAATAAGATTAAATGTTGGCTCTTTAGGTGGATTATACTGTATAAAGGATTTAATTGAGGGCTGAAATCTATCCTAATTATTATAATGTCAATCAAATCACAAAAACACAACCTTGCATACATACACACATTAACACGCAACACAGAAAGCAACACACATGATAAACACACAATGATCGATGAAGGTTTTGTTATGAAATGATATGTGAAATGATTTCACACCACAATACTTCAAATTATAAAAATCAAATAATGCCTATATAACCAGCATATTAAAATTTAAGACCATTTTCAACCGGAGGGGTCCACTGAGGCCAGCCCTATATATTTATATTAACTCAAACTTTCCTAATCCCTAACTGCACTATAAATTTAGAAAACAAAATAACCGCCGAATATTAGGAACAAAAGAAAATAAATAAATAACCTAATTAATTTAGAATTAAAGGCCGTACTCAGTGGACAACAGGAAGCCCGGCGAATCAACTCCCAGACCAAGGGAAACTACTCTTGTAATACCCGACTAGGTTTCCCAATTGTTCACATCAAGTGAACCGGTTTACTCATATAAAAATAAACCCCAAATAATCAGGTTCAATACCACCAAATACGCGACACCGAAATTGCTCCTAATCCAGAGTTTTATTCCGGCGTTTTCTATCCTATCTCAAACAATAATATACTATTCTACCTTCTATATCATAGTTTGAAAATTGAAACTAAAATTGTCCTGCACGGACTGCACGGACTTAACCCGAAAAATTCTGTCAAATTTTCCTAATTATTTACAAATAAATCCACAATTCCCACTAACCGCTAAATTTATCCTTTATATCCGAATGTTTTGCTTTAATAAACCGGAAATATTAAGCCAATATACCCGTCTAGAGGTTTCAAAAACCGAAAGCTCTCCGCTAAATTATTCGAAATTCAACATGGCGGCCTTGCAATCAAAATTAGGCTTGTATTAGTTTACTTTGACACCAGTTGAAGTAGGACCTGGTCCGGGAGAAGATGCGGCAGGCTTACCTGTATAATAGATCTTGCAAATCCCTCCGGCTGTATATCGTACCTCAGTCTAGTACGGCTGGATATGGTCGACTGGGCCGAGTATAAGCACGGACTCCCCGATCTCCCGTTTTCAGCCTTCTGGCTTTTCATTGGCTGAGGGTCTTCGGGATTTTCCGGCCATCTTCGCTGGTTCAACATGATCTCAGCGGCCACTACCACAGAGTTAAAAGATTTACAACATCGTTTTACAAGACCCATAATTTTAAAAGATTTGCTGCACATGGTTTCAATATGTTTTTTTAAGTTAAGATCGGAAGTTAAAAAGATAGCGTATCCATGCACCTTATAGCTGAACCGATATGAAACAAAGTTCTTTTTTGAAACTATTATTGAGGAATTTCAGCTCCCACCCGCAATCCAATTATTCTGAGGAATGTAGGCCTACTTCATACCGCGAGTGGTAAGTCACCAACTTCCGGAAATTCCACTTCACTCGAGTCGATCACTTCGAGTCGATCGCCTCATTTACAGAGCTTCGCATGAAGGACATGGAACGTTTTTATATTTATATATTTTTTTTTCGCCTTTGTCGAAATAAAGTACCGTCCGTTCATTGGCTGTTATTTTAAACTGACAGTTTCAGTAATAACTGCACAACCCCAATCTGCCTGCAGGGCCTGGTACGGAGATATACGGAATTCGATCTTCATGCATTATGGTGGATGCCATTTTGGAGTGGTGGTTTTCTTTAGCCTGTTCAAAAAGATCGAACCACAGACAAGTCAAGTTTGGTTCAGATCCAGCATTACATCGATTCGTTGAAGAATAAAACTATAACTAGCAATATGAAATGATTTTTGAGAGAGAAAGAATAAATTGGTCGTCAGCGGCATTCGAACCCACGAACCCGGTGACGGCCCATAGGTATTACAACCTTGGATTGTCCCTGTGATGACCAACCTTCTCCCTCGGTGTTGCAATGTGCGTAATATAACTAGTGCTATGGTCACAACAATTTAACAACATTTTCTCTTCTCAGGGTTACATGTTAGGATATGATACTAAACACTCAACAATTGACCCACAAATGAATGAAACAGAGTAAATATAAAAGTGAAAACAAAATTGGACTGAGGCAAAGCTTGATATGTTCATTTCAAATTCACCATCTCCACTGGTGGCCAATACACACATGTACAAAAGTCGAAGGCAAATTGTTATATGGCTTAATTCTTGGGAACTTGAATGAAAGTCTTGTTAGCACGTTACATGCTTGATATCACGTAAATCAGCTCTTCTAAGTGTGAGAGTAGTAGTAAAAGTGCAAATTGGGTCTTATTTATGCAAATTTGTGGCGGTCACGTGGCGGCTCTCGTCCAATCAGAAGCGAGTATTTCAAATCATCGATGACCTTTCTCACCTCCAGCACAGAAGAGTTCCAATCTAGGGGGAGGTAACTCTGGGTCACTATAGTTCCGGCAAAGGGCCCCTGGGCATGTATTCATCCGCGGTGATGCGGTTTTGGCGGTGATGCGGTCGCGGAAAAAAGCTTCCGCGGAGAAAAAGTAGTCCCTAGATAAAATGGTCCGATGGGGTCGAGTGAGGTATCAAAGTGAAGCTTATGTGAAGGGGCATCTGATGGACTGGGTGTGGGGTTGAAATATCGGCATTCTGCGCATGCGCGGTGGCCGAAGGGTATGAAAATAGCCTTTTTGGAGTCCCTAATGGTCCAGTGGAGTTGTATGAGGTATCGATGTGAAGCTTATGTGAAGGGGCATCTAATGGGCTGGGTGTGGGGTTGAACTATCGGCCTTCTGCGCATGCGCGGTGGCCGAAGGGTATGAAAATAGCCGTTTTGGAGCTAGGGGAGTCCCTAATGGTCCAATGGGGTCGAGTGAGGTATCAATGTAAAGCATTCATGAAGGGGCATCTAATGGACTGGGTGTGGGGTTGAAATATCGGCCTACTGCGCATGCGCGGTGGCCGAAGGGTATGAAAATAGCCTTTTTGGAGCTAGGGGAGCCCCTAATGGTCCAATGGGGTCGAGTGAGGTATCAATGTGAAGCATTCATGAAGGGGCATCTAATGGCCTGGGTGTGGGGTTGACATATCGGCATTCTGCGCATGCGCGGTGGCCCAAGGGTATGGAAATAGACGTTTTGGGAGCTAGGGGAGCCACTAATGGGCCGATGGAGTTCTATGAGGTATCAAAGTGAAGCATTCATGAAGGGGCATCTGCTGGGTTGGGTGTGCGGTAGGAATATCATTCTGCGCATGCGCAGACGCAATGCGGAGCTCTCGTCCAATCAGAAGCGAGTATTTCAAATCCGTCAAAGAGCTCTCAGCCAATCAGAAGCGAGTATTTTGACCCGGTGCATTATGGGCCATATCCAAGATGGCGGCACGCATGTTCAAGATGGCGGCACATCCGGTGTCGAAAACTGGCCATTTCGTCGGGATGTGGTCACCTAGTGTCGAGACATATCCAAGATGGCGGCACGTATGTTCAAGATGGCGGCACATCCGGTGTCGAAAACTGGCCATTTCGTCGGATGTGTCGAAAACTGGGCCCTGTATGGGTCCCGCCAGCGCCTTGACGCCATGATATAGACCGGAGAGAGAAAACAACAACAACAAGGATGACACATGAGGGAACAACAACAAGTTTTTTTTCATATAGTTTATTTTCTCCTCCATCATAACATACCCACGCTGGGGGAGCCGCGTTGGGTATGTTTACAATTCAAGAAAGACTCTTGTCCAATCAGAGACCGCCATTTGCATCTGTCCTATTCGTTCCTGTCCGTTAGATGTATTCTCGTCCAATCAGAAGTCGCCATTTCAGAGAGTTCCTTCTTCGGTCATGTTCATTCTGAACCGTTTATTCTAATCATCGTCGGACAGGCCTGGGTATTCTTCGGGCAGCATGTCCTGAAACAGTTGTTTGCGCATTCTTATCGCATTTTCCAGGGCCTCTGTGGGTGGTAGCCCCATAGCCTCTTCCAAGTGACGCTTGGTCTTCATGATGGACCTGTGCGTGGGGTCGCCTTTCATTTCAAGCGGTAGTAAGGTATACTGTTCATAGATCGCCATGGCTGTTTTCCTGATGCGGGAGCGCATTTGGGTGTACGCCTGTTGTAAATTATCCTCTCCGGCGTCCTCGATCGCTTCAGCGTGAGTATTGATAGCTGCTGTCACAATACGATCCCAGAAGGTAGGTTCTGCTTCACTTTCCTGGGATGTAGGCTGACTCTCTGAGGTCAAGCTCTCCATATCAGTAGATATACTGTCAGCAGTCTTGGATTCGGTATCAGTCGATGCACTCTCATCAATCTCTGTATCAGTATCTGCCTCAACGGGCTCCTCGGCGTCTTCAATCCCATGTATATTTTTCTGGTGTCGCATCATATCATATCATATGTCTGGTGAACGTGCGTTCACACTCAGAACAAGTATAAGCCATGTTGACGGTTGAACGTCGACTGTGCGTGTTTTGGGAATACGCTCGCTTTTATAGACAGTAACGGTCATCAACGCTTCAACGCCCTGGTGAATTAGCTCAGAAGCTCTGATTTCATGGAATTGACATCAATTCATCGAAATGCAGTGACGCCCGTCAGCGCCCGTCGTTACGCCTTAACGCTCGTCTCAACGCTTTAACACACTTTCTTAACGCTTTAACGACGCTTAATGATGCGTTCGAACAAATGTTTCTTTTGTGCTATTGCTCTGACATACGCCGCTTTCCAGTTCATGCCCGAGGTTTTCAATATCGACGCTGTTCTTTCAATTTCCATATGGACTGGATCCTTATCCAACAATTTCATATGGGTCAGTAAGTCGACATACTGCTGACGTAAAGCCCGTCGTAGTCTGCGTGCCAATCTGTTATGGGCTAAAATTGCAGCTTCCTCTTTCGAATACCCTTTGCGTTGAAACTTGTTTCCGGTGGCCTCCAAAATCTCGCCCATCTCGGCGTCCATACTTTCTTTGAACAAATCCTTCCATAGCCTCGAGTTCACATTATGCTCTTCAACCTCGGGTTGGGCCTTCACGGTTGGGTGATATTCCGGGACTGGTGATATGAAGAAGGCCCGCTGTACGGGGGTGGGTTGCTGCTTCACCAAATGTGGACTCGGTGGATGGTGTAGGGGTTGTGGTGATCCCTCGCCGGGTAGCAGGTGGGTCGTCAGCCGGCGATCTTCGGGGGTATGGGCTTTTAAATCTACGAACAGGTAGCCGTACGGACGACTTGTCGCTTCTTGAAACGCCTGCATGAAATGGCCGATGTTCTGAGGATAAATTCGACTACCAAACACACGAATTTGTGCTCTGTCGATGGGGTTGGAGAACAACACAAAGTATTGGCAGTTCAAGGCAATATCTCTGGACGCCTTCCCTTGAGGAAAGAGATTCTGGGTCAAATAGATGACGGACCCCTTGGCGAATAGGTTCGGCGATTTTCGAATTGTCCTTGGCCGCACTCATCAGATCATCTAGCACTACCACGTTGGTCTGCTCGGGGTCAAAGTAATACGGTTCGTCTATGTCATGGGGAATCCCTGGGACGAAACTCACATTCTGTAATCGCGTAGTTTCGTAGGCGGGCTGCCATTGGCCATAACACCAAACAACACATGTCGGAGCTGGGGTTGCCACACCTTCCTCTAAGAACTTCATTACCCAGGACGTCTTTCCACATGCCGTAGGGCCGCTCACCGTCATCGTGTAGGGATGCTCTACTGCACTTGCTGGACCTATAGCGGGATTCGGTGGTGTCTCTTGGTTGTGTTTGCCTTGAATGTGCCTGATCATACTATCGCGACGAGAGAAGGTTCT
>JAVTVY010027978.1:0-100923 GCA_036873755.1 Hanleya hanleyi | reverse complement strand
GGTCTGTCTTCATATTTTTCTTTTAGTTGTGCTCATTATGTTTGTTGGGTGTGCAGGGGCCCGGCCTCGGGGACAACTTGTCCACCAGCAGAATCCAGGCATACACAGGTTAAAACTACAAGCGTCTAGTCCGTCATTCATAATCCAGCCGTCGTCCATTAGAGAATATCCGCGTCCATAATCCAAAGACCTATTCCATTTCCATATAACAGTATTAGCACCAAATTCAAAAAGACAAAAGTATACATAAACATAGGCTTGTTTCCTGCAAGAGAGAAGTGGTCAACAATTTTCAATGATGCCGGCAAGACATCATGATGTTCCAAAATATCAAATCCGTATCGCTGATCAGTATTCGTAATCCATAATATTCGTTATAGAGTCGTCATCTAAAAATGATGTACCTCAGCCACGCTTTGATTGTGACTGTTCATATGAGTACCATGAGGATCTTACACCTGGCTTACACCTGGCTGCACCCTATTGTTGTACCCCAAATGAGTGGACCTCATAGCGGACTTAGGTGTTGGTGTTGGTGTAACCCCACAGACAGGTTAGTACATGCATTCCTATGATGTTCACAGGTTACGCCCATTCACGAAGGGCCGTCACAGGGCGTAGTAGAAAAAAGCGCATTTCTAACCTTATTGACCTTATGGCACAAGCGAGTATAACAAGTGCCACGCACGGTGTATAAAACCCTACCCAACAGGTACACTATAAAGCCACCTCTCTAACCGTTCGCTTTTCATTCCCCACCATGGCAGCGAGCGAAACAGAGCTTGCGTTATTCCAACTGACGTCCGACGTCTACCTCATCGTCAATGACGATCACCTGGAGCTGGTCCAAGACGCACCGCAGAAGGTGAAGATTTTGTTATCGCTATCAGGCTGGACTCTATTGACACGATTGTTACAGGGAAAAGACCCCGAAAGGGATTTCATGCACGTGGAAGTCGGCGTGCACATACGCACTGCTGGAGAGGATTCCTTTTTTCCCCGGTTGGAACAGAGTGGAGGTACCTATATCACACTCTGTCCACCCTTATGGATGGCACTGAAAGATGTACTCCCCGAGGTGGATGACTTACTACACCCCGACGCGAACTCTGTGGCTACCCGGAGGCTTACACCTGGCTGCACCCTATTGTTGTACCCCAAACGAGTGGACCTCATCGATAGCGGACTTAGGTGTTGGTGTACGTCTGAACCCAAAGCGCGTGTCTCTTTGTCACCGGAAGGCTGGACCACCTTGAAACGGGTGTTGTTGGGTCACCTGGACGGTGATAGCATTCACCTGTGTGACGACGTCTACATTTTCTGCGGTCCCTATTTTGCTCGACTCCTCTGTCTGAAGCGAGGTGGTTTTACTCTGGACCCTGATCTATGGACGGCTTTGGAACAAGTAGTCCCCATTGTCGATGAAGTACTATCTCTATAGGAGCCACATAACCCATCAGAATAGTACGTATCACGGACTACACCCGTAGAGCTACATCTAGGCGCGCATGTGTGACCTGGTCTATAAAACACGTCCCTCTGGATCCCACACCTTCATTTCTACGGTTGCAGAGCCATGACGGAGATCCAACCCTATGCGACTCGCATTTTACAGCATGCCACCGTGGTTAATTCACTCACGGGTTACCGAGCAGTGGTCCGGTCCATGTTTGCGGATGGCGACGACAACGAGGGGCGACGCCAGATCCTGAACGAGTTCACAGAAGCGGTCCTCGACAGAGTGCACTCGATGGAGAGGTGTGCCATCACTCACCACTACTGGACTATGACAGCCATCCTTGATGCTCGGGTTATGGACTACGAGCGCTCACGCCGGAACCAGCGACGGCTGGTTGGCCTAGTCATGGTCTGTGCCTTATTGACACTGGCGCTGTGGCATTGACAGTGGGACCTCACCATAAATACGAGGGTCAGAGAGAGTGTGTGTCATTCACCGTTCGTCATTGGATCAAGCATGTCACCTGTCCTACGAGCCATCCTTCCCCATACACCCCGGGTGGGGTTACACGTCTATGAAGATAAAGTCACCCTCGTGGAAGACCGTGGAGATGTTTGCTGGTCGACCGTATCAGCTCGATGGACACCTCATCCACATAGACAATGCCATCTACGTATACCGTGGACCCTTCTTCCCACGCCTGGGCCGCTACCAAGACCCTACGCGAGGCTTCACCCTAGACCCCGATCTGTGGACAGCCTTCAAGAAAGTGGTGCCTATCGTGGACCAGCTGTTTACACCGGACGAGCGGTCATCAGGCGAGTTGGAGTGGGCTCGTGCCCTGAGAGAAGCAGCGGCAGAACCCAATGAACAAATGTCTAGCCATGAACCAGACGACGATGCCATTGATTATCCGGCTAGACTCAGTCAGCCCAGTGACATGACCACCCGATCCTTTGATCTCATGGGGTTCTCCCTATAAATACGAGAGACAGTCAGATCTGGTACCATTCACGTACTGACTATGACGGAGCATATAATACGGGCGTATCTCAGCTTGACCCCCGAGGTTTTCCTGCACGTGTATGCGGATAAGGTCGATATCATGGAGGAGGTGGGAGACATCTGTGATGCGGACCCTGCACAACCGTGCCCGGCCCACATTCGTCTGTCCCGGGAGGGCTGGACCAAATTCAAACGGGTGTTGTCTGGTGAACTGGACGGCGACCTCATCCACTTGTGTCACGATGTGTACATCCGACGCGGCCCTTTCTTTGCTCAATTGGCTCGGCTAGATGGGGGTACAGTGCATTTTACCCTTCACCCTGATCTATGGTCTGCATTGGAAGATGCCATAGTAGATGTGGATCAAGTGCTTATCAAGCGGTCATGAGACGAGTTGGACTGGCCATTTACCATGGACACTGTGGAAGCCAACGAAGAAAATCAGAAAGAAACTCCGGCCCAAGATATACCCGTTATAAATAAACGATAGAGCCAGGGTCCATCATCATTTGTCACCATGAAGCGCTGGGAGAAGGTGTTGGATAACTTATACTACAGTCCCGACAGTCCAGCGGCCTATAGTGCATTGTCGGCTCTCTATCGAGCGGCCACACCCCAGGGGATACAACGTGCCCAAGTCCGAGATTGGTTAAGAAAACAAGACACCTATACATTACATCGATCTGTCGTCGCCATTTTCTACGGAACCGGGTCATCGTGGGAGGAATAGATGCCCAGTGGCAAGCGGATTTGGTCGATATGAGCGCCTTTGCCAAACACAACGATGGGAATCGGTATATCTTGACGTGCATCGATATCCTATCCAAGTATGCGTGGGTGATACCCATCCGGACGAAAACGGGGGCGAATCTCATAGCGGCGTTCAAAGCCATCTTCAAGACCGGGCGCAAACCTTTGTATTTGCAAACCGACGAAGGTACGGAATTCCTCAACAGACCGTTCCAACAGTTTCTGAAAGCCCAGAAGGTGTTTTTCTTCCATACGTACAACGAGACCAAGGCTTCCGTGGTGGAAAGGTTCAGCAGGACATTCAAAGGCCGCATGTATAAATATTTCACCTATAAGAATACAAGGCGGTACATCGATGTTCTCCCGAAACTTGTGGGTGGTTACAATCGAGCCTATCACCGGAGTATAGAGAGAGCCCCCATTACCGTGACCCAACGCAAGGAAGCCCACGTCCGGCGTGTCTTGTACCCCAGGCCATCGCAGCGAATGCCGAAGGCGGTGTACAAGGTCGGGGACCCTGTACGGATCAGTAAAGTCAAAGGTCAATTTGAGAAAAGTTACTTGCCCAACTGGAGCGATGAGCACTTCCTGATTAAACGGCGCCTACCCCGACAGCAGCGAGTCTATGAACTGGAAGATCTTCAAGGGGAACCGTTGCTAGGGACGTTTTACGAGACGGAATTACAGCCTGTCGTAAAAACACAGCAAGACTACTACACGGTGGAGCAGATTTTGAAAACGGAACGTCGACGTGGCAAACTGTTTCATTTCGTCAAATGGCAAGGCTGGCCCAGTTCCTTCAATTCCTGGGTCGCTGCCAACCAGGTGAAACGACTATAAAGCCAGACACCACTGCCGTCATCCTTCATTCCACGTTCGATCACAGTGCTATGGACAAACAGCAGCTGCCTCTGAACACAGCGTCTCCCAAAACGCGCAAAGCGCAAGTGGGCTTTGTGGTGATAGTGCTAACCCTGCTGAGTGTGTTGTACGGAGGTGTGTTTTACGACGTAGCCTATGTCAGCAGGCTACTTAACCAACTGAGAACACCAGCCATCAGTGAAACCAGTCTACAGATAGCACCAGTCAACCCCGTATCGAGCCCAGTCACCACCACATCCCGTGTACAAGCCACATCGAGCTCCACGTCGAGCTCCACACCTAGCTCAACATCTACACCAAGTACACCCAGTACGTCTGAAGACCCACCGGATTTCATCCCGCACAGTGAACAGACAACGACGACCGACGTTGTACTCACCACCACCAGCATCACTCGCAGTGAACAGACAACGACGACCGACGTTGTACCCACCACCACCACTCCAGTTCACTCGTACGAAATTTACAAGAGTGGGTAACCACGACAACGGATACACCTCGAACCATGGACCCTCGGTGCCAGCATCCCTTCACGTGTCTCATCGCAGGACCGACGGTCTCCGGCAAAACGCACTTCGTCCGGAAGCTCCTTCAACACGCCGACAGCATGATCACCCCACCCATTGCCCGAGTCTTGTGGTGTTATGGAGAATGGCAGGAAGCGTATGCAGCAATGCCCCACATCACGTTCGTCGAAGGCCTACCCAACCTGGCCGATTTGGAACCCGACACCTTGGTGGTTCTGGATGATCTCATGGCGGAGACGGATGCGCGGGTCACCCAACTCTTTACCAAAGGCAGCCACCATCGACGGCTCAGCATCATCTACATTGTGCAGAATCTGTTCAGTAAAAACAAAGAACATCGGAACATCAGCTTAAATGCCCACTACCTGGTGGTCTTCAAAAACCCGAGAGATACCACTCAACTGCTGCACCTGGCGAGACAGATATATCCCGGCCGCACACCGGTTGCGTTGGAAGCCTTTAAAGATGCCACAACCCCTCAGCACGGGTATATGCTCTTCGACCTCAAGCAAGCCACCCCCGACCACCTTCGACTACGGACCGGCATCTTTCCCGGAGAGGCCCACCACGTGTACTTGCAAAAATAATGTAAACGCACCCACAGTGGCGCCCCCAGCAGAAGTGTGTGTGTTTGATGATGGAGATAATAAAAAGAATGAATATCACAGCATGGTTGACTTTGTCTCTGTTCTCTGAGGTGGATAAAAAGGGCAGAGTTGTGGGTTCTGGCATTAGTTGTACATGATGTCTGCGCGAGTACGGAAGCACGCCCCGACGCTCCGTGTATTGAAGACGGCCCCACCCGAGTTGGTCCGAACCATTGTACGCGGTGCGGACCCTGACCTTGTACGCTGTCTGTGCGAGATCGGGTACAACCTGTTAAAAGGCAACGTACCACTGACTCCGGCTCAGAAGACCAAGTTGGCCGAGCATAAGACAGGTCTCCGAACCCTAGTCCAGAAGCGGGTCCCACAAACACAAAAGAAAAAGGTGTTACAGAAAGGCGGCTTTCTCGGGGCCATCTTAGCACCGTTGGCCGCTTCCGTGTTGGGTCCAGTATTGGGTGGACTCTTCGGCCGACAATGAACCACACGAAAAAAATGGTCCTCGTCGAACCACGGTTCCTTCAAAACCTCCAATCGCCCTACCCTGTCCCACCTACGGTGAAGACCATAAACACCCTCGATGGAGAGATGCAACAGATCTTACAGAGACCGGGGTTAAGCGACAGAGAGAAAGTACAACGGTACAATGAGACGCTTCAACGGTACATGACGTTCATGGACCAATACAAAACCCTCTCTACCCCACCACCACCACCACCACCACCACGTGACACACCGCCGACCTCAGCACCGCTCCAACAGCCGCCATTACCAGGGGTAGCACCCACAGCCCCACAGTGGGTGGAAGACGAAGTGCTGAAGAGTGTACCTGCATCGTTCAAGAAACAAGCTGGCCTGGTATTACAACGGATGAAACAGAATCCTAACATGACTTGGAATGATAAAGGCGAACTACTGGTACAGAATCAGGTGGTCCCCGGCACCCACATGACGGATTTAGTGAATGACCTGATGCGTAAACGCAGATCGCACACGGATCCTCGAGGATGGGAGGTCTTCGTTCAAGGCTTGAAAGACATGCATGTACCACAGCAATTGGTGGGGAACCCCCACCGCTGGGCCTTTATGCAGCGAACCCAGCAATCGCCGAGTGGCCCACTACCTTCTTGGGAATCCGAATGGGAACCGGAGTCACCCCACAAAACTCCACCACCACAACGGGCACCTTCTTTTCAAACCTTTAAAAAACCATCCTTGATCAGGACACCCCACATCTCCAGAGCCGTGACACGTAGCAAGTCAACGCGACGAACACGACGCCGGACACAACCGCCCAAGGCCTGGAACACCTATTAAAACCAACAGCAGCAGCAGGACAGCTCAGTCGCCATGTTTTACCTCACCCTACCCAGTAACAGTTCGCTGGATGTGTTTCCTGACAACACCTTGGCCAAGTACGTGGCCCAGTTACCGCAACCGTTGCATTTACCTGGACGATGGGAATGTGGCCTCGTGGATATCCAATACCCTTACTCGTGGTACAACGTGCGAGCCAATGAAATGTGATACGAGGTGACCTACGAAGGAAAAGACACCCGACTCACCCTCCCTGAAGGCCAATACGATACTCCCAAGGAGTTCATGGGTGGGCTGTCAAGACTGTTGCATTATAAGGCTCTACGGGAGGTCACGAATACTTCAAAACCCATCAAAGACTATCCCTTCAAGAATCACGTGGACTTCGATTACAACGCACACAACGACAAGGCACAGCTTATCGTCACCGCCAACGCGAGTGTCGTACTGAGTCCTATCCTACAGCAAATGCTGGGTTTCGATCTACGGACGTTCGCTGGTCCCACCGCCCACCAAGGCGAGGTCCCGATGGATATGAAGTCGGGTATGTACGGACTCTACGTCTACTCGGACGTGGTGGACAACCACATCGTGGGCGATATCAACACACCTCTGTTACGGGTGGTGCCCATTAAAAAGTTGTATGGAGATCAAGTCACCCACAGTTTCACCCACATGCTCTACCTGGCCGTACGACAAACCCACATCAACACGATCACTTTGGATATAAGAGATGACACGGGACGACCGGTGGCATTCGAACGCGGAAAAGTGATGCTGACACTTCATTTTGGACAAGCACGTGCTCCCCACTTTGTATAATGAAGGTGCCTTACGAGTGCGATGCACGCAGCTATATGGACTATTATGCCCAACAGGCCGGGGGTGGCTTTCCGGTTTTTAGTGGTGCACGCATGCAACGTGGGCATGGACTGGGGAACATACTCGGGAGCAACGTCAAAACGTTCCTGCCCTTGGTGACGCGTGGGGTGAAAGCAATCGGCAAACAAGCGGTACGCAGTGGACTGCAAGTGGCCGGTGATGTCTTGGGGGGTACGGCACCCAAAGAAGCCTTGAAACGGCGGGCCAAAGAAGCGGGAGGCGTCTTGGTGGCCAAAGCACAACGCACCGTAGGGAATAAAAGACCTGCCCCACCGAGACCACGCACCAGTCGACGACCGACCCAGCGACGACGCACATCGAAGACCCGGGATATCTTTTCTTAAAGTGAACGTAAAGGCTGTGACAACATACACGCTATGTGGAAGAACTATATTAAAAGTATCAGTTGGCAGCAACAAATATTTTTTGTGATTTTTTCTCTTCCGAAAAAATAATTCCAAACACCGGAATAATTGACTGGTGCAACAATCGACTGGTGTCGGCCATGTTCGTCTATTGAGTAGCCTTGCGCCAATGAAAACGCTTCCTTGTAGCACGTGATATTTTCCTGTGACGTAGTATCACTTTGTTGTGGCTTTGCTGTAACACGAATTGTAATGGCGGAGGTGGGGGGCTCGGTTGTTTCAAGCGTGTTTTGACTGTGTTGCGTGTCTCCAGCAAGTGTTTACCGAGCTGAAACTTGTCAGGGCGCAGTGATGGCAAGCAAAATACATCCGTTTCGGATTCTCCTCTGCTACCGCTACAGTCGGATAAGTTATCATTACACAGATTCCCGTTAGGGAAGCCGGGACTCAAACAGTGGCTGCACAACATCGGCAGACTAGACTGTACTCCAACCGAGAAATCTGTGCTGTTTTCAGTCTATTTTAAAGCCGAATGTTTCCAACCTGACCTCTACGGAAGGCTGATGTTGACGCCCAGCAGGAGAGCCAGGGCAGGAGGCGAAGGAAATTAAAGAAGATGCAATCCCAACAGAATTGTCGCATCGTAGATCAAAGACACCGAGATCAACAACATCGATTCAGAAACGTCAGAGTGTGGAAGTTCTAAACTTTTAAGTGAGGTAAAAATAATTTTATTACCGTTTGGCGGGACAGAGACACTGCGAGATAGGCATATTATACGAAGTGTCGAAATCTGGGTCTTCGATAACATGTTTACATGCTTACTGCGCTTTCTAACTCCACGAAGTAGAGAGCTCCCAAGGTGATACGACGTCACTGCTCTGAGGTGAGATAGCCAACATGGCTGCTGCCGGGGAACAATAATACAACAGAGATAATTTCGTTCCTACTCGGTGCAAAAAAATCCCCAAAAATATTTGTTGCTGCTGTTTGATACTTTCATTGTAGTTCTTTCCCACAGAGTGCATGTTGCCTCAGCCTTTACGTTCACTTTAAACATGTCCTTGATCCACGCCGAGTCCTGCCCCTCCACCAACAGTGAATTTGATTTGTGAACCGTCCCGCCCACACAGACCAGTGCCGAACAAGGATTATGGATGGAGCGTCTCCCGCTGTCCAGCATCAACGCAACAGGGCCCATCGAGTTCACCATCAGTAATGCGGATACGGCCTATGTGGATTTAGCCCATACATACTTGTATGTGAAAGCCAAGATCGTCAATGGAGATGGCACCAGAATCGCCGACCAAGCAACGGTGGGCCCGACGAATCTCTGGCTGCACTCGATGTTTCAACAGGTGGATATATTTCTCAGCGACAAACTCGTCAGTGACTCGACCAACACGTACCCATATCGAGCCTACATCGAGACGCTGTTGTCGCATGGACGAGAGGCTAAAAAATCTCAACTGACAGCCGCTTTATTCTACCAGGACAAAGCCGAGCACATGGGCGCAGAGAACGACAATACGGGATATAGCAAACGGAAGGCTTTGACCGCGAACGGCGTCGCGGTGGATCTCATGGGTCGACTGCACGCAGACATGTTCATGCAAGACCGATACCTCTTGAACAAGATCCCCATCAAAATCCGACTGATACGGGCGCCTCCGACCTTCGCCTTGATGGCCACTAACGTAGACGGGCATGCAGCTGACTATAAGATTGTCATCGAAGACGCAGTCCTGTATGTCCGAAAAGTGAAACCGAATCCAGCCGTTCAATTGGGACACATGAAAGCCTTGGAAACAAAACCAGCCCAGTACCCTATCCGACGTGTGCAAACCAAAGTGTTCTCTGTCTGCTGGAAATATGAGCGCCAACAAAGAAAACCTGTTCCTGGGGGAACTACCCAAGCGATTGATCCTGGCCTGTGTGGAAAATACCAGTTTCAGCGGAGCCTACCCAGAGAACCCGTTTGACTTTAAACATTTCGGCATCAATTTTGTGGCCCTGCATGTGGATGGACAACAGGTGCCAGCCACGGCCTTAACACCGAACTTTGGGCGCGCGAATTTCATTCGAGCCTATCAGAGCCTGTTTACAGCCACCGGTCAAATCAACCAGGACGAAGGGAATTTCATCAGTCAGGAGGACTACGGGAACCGATACACGTTCTGTTTCGATTTGACCCCCACCTTAGAGAACGACCATCAGCTGGCCCTCGCCAAACAAGGCAATTTACGGTTGGAAATCCACTTTCAACGAGCCCTCCGGAGCACCGTCAATGTGATCTGCTACGCCGAGTTTGACAACATCATTCAAGTGGACAAGGCGCGCAACGTCCTGTGTGACTTCTCCACCTAACATGGATACAGACCAGATAACCACCGTGCTGGAGAATGACCCAGAGACACGTATGGTGTTTCAAGGGGTGTTCGCCCGAGATGTGTTCCCATTAGACCGTATGTATCCTGCTGCATACGTTCTCAACACGGACCCGATGGATCGGCCCGGTGAACATTGGGTGGACGTGTACTTGACAGAACAGCAGGGCGAATACTTTGACCCGTACGGCCTGCCACCCCTCCATCCCAATTTAACAGACTTCATGGATCAAGGCACAGAGACGTGGTGTTGGAACAGTCAAACGTTGCAAAGCCTGACCAGTAGCGTGTGCGGACAATATTGCTTGGTTTACCTGTACCATCGATGCCGGGGAAGACCCTTATCTACCATCGTACAGATCTTTGACGAGTACCCCAAGGCCGAGGACCGCGATGTACTCGTATATGACTGGGCCGCCCATCATTTCAATGTACAAGCCCCGTTCTGGGCTTAAGTTCTTTCAATGTACACACGCCCGCTGTTCTGGGCTTAAGTTTACAAGCCCCCTGTTCTGTGCTTCAGTTCTTTCAATATACAAGCCCCCTGTTCTGGGCTTCAGTTCTTTCAATGTACAAGCCCCTTGTTCTGGGCTTCAGTTTTCACGTGGTTTTCACGAATATTATGGATTAAGAATACTGATCAGCGATACGGATTTGATATTTTTGGAACATCATGATGTCTTGCCGGCATCATTGAAAACTGTTGACCGCTTCTCTCTTGCAGGAAACAAGCCTATGTTTATGTATACAATGATTGTCTTTTTGAATTTGGTACTAATACTGTTATGTGGAAAATGGAATAGGTCTTTGGATTATGGACGCGGATATTCTCTAATGGACGACGGCTGGATTATGAATGACGGACTAGACGCTTGTAATTCTCACGTTGTTGTTGTTCACTGAATAAAAAAATGAGATCTCACCAAAAAACCCTGTCTTGTGTGTTTTATTCATAATGCATAAATGCCCAATGTGGAGATTCAGTCAAACTGAAATCAGTGGTGTAGGATGGGGCCAAAATGTAACCCATCAATGTTAGAATGCAAGCGCACTATAGTAAAAATAGAGAGCCAATGAAATCAACCCACAGACCAAGTACGTGTTTTGGTCTAGGTTTGGAGCGGGCATTTCATTGAGGTGCGTGTAAAGGAAGACGGTGAGTGAAGACTCGTCCAACACGTATAGATTAAGTTTATTACTATAAGTTCTATGTATTTTTAAATATGGAAAAACCCGGATGTAAGATGAGAACCCGGATGTAAAACCACAGTACCCAGATGGAAGACGGGAAAAACCCACTGGGAAATCCGGATGTTGAGAAGAACCCGGATGTAGGCGCGGACGTAGGCGAAAGCATCCTAGTGCCCGGATGGAGGCGTAGACGTGTACCTAGTACCCGTCCATTGGTTCTTTTATCGATCGCTCATTGGCTCTTTTTCTCGACCGCTGATTGGTCCAAATGGAACTGCCCATCATTCCCAGGTTAATTTACAATCCCCTTTTCTTTGACCTTTTGATCCGACATGCTTCCGCGCACTGCCGGTGATGACGCGCACTTTCGGAGAACCCACGCGCGCGCGCGCGCTGCGGCCGGGGCGGGCCGGGGCCGGGGCCGGGAAAGTTGGAGGTCGTGTTTGAGCATTCTGAAAAACCGGAAGTGACGTCATGCAGACCCACCAAACCACGTGAATGTTAGTCCAGGTGGATGCTCCCTCACCTAGGATTCACATGGATACCTCACTCGGCACAATAGGCCCATGAGGAGCCCACCTAGACCCCAACACGTCTATTCCCATACCCTTTGGCTACCGCGCATGCGCAGAATGCCGATGTTTCTACTCCACATCCACGCCATCAGAGGCTCCATTACCTAGGCAGCCGGACTTGGGCTTCATTGCGTTGGGTGACGGTAATGGGGGCTCTCTCTATACTCCGGTGATAGGCTCGATTGTAACCACTCACAAGTTTCGGGAGAACATCGATGTACCGCCTTGTATTCTTATAGGTGAAATATTTATACATACGGCCTTTGAATGTCCTGTTGAACCTTTCCACCACGGAAGCCTTGGTCTCGTTGTACGTATGGAAGAAAAACACCTTCTGGGTTTTCAGAAACTGTTGGAACGGTCTGTTGAGGAATTCCGTGCCTTCGTCGGTTTGCAAATACATGGGTTTGCGCCCGGTCTTGAAGATGTCCTTGAACGCCGCTATGAGATTCGCCCCCGTTTTCGTCCGGATGGGTACCACCCACGCATACTTCGATAGGATATCGATGCACGTCAAGATATACCGATTCCATCGTTGTGTTTGGCAAAGGCGCTCATATCGACCAAAACCGCTTGCCACTGGGCATCTATTCCTCCCACGATGACCCGGTTCCGTAGAAAATGGCGACGGACAGATCGATGTAAGGTATAGGTGTCTTGTTTTCTTAACCAATCTCGGACTTGGGCACGTTGTATCCCCTGGGGTTTGGCCGCTCGATAGAGAGCCGACAATGCACTATAGGCCGCTGGACTGTCGGGACTGTAGTATAAGTTATCCAACACCTTCTCCCAGCGCTTCATGGTGACAAATGATGATGGACCCTGGCTCTATCGTTTATTTATAACAGGTATATCTTGGGCCGGAGTTTCTTTCTGATTTTCTTCGTTGGCTTCCACAGTGTCCATGGTAAATGACCAGTCCAACTCGTCTGATGACCGCTTGATAATCACTTGATCCACATCTACCACGGCATCTTCCAATGCAGACCATAGATCAGGGTGAAGGGTAAAATGCACTGTACCCCCCATCTAGCCGAGCCAATTGAGCAAAGAAAGGGCCGCGTCGGATGTACACATCGTGACACAAGTGGATGAGGTCGCCGTCCAGTTCACCAGACAACACCCGTTTGAATTTGGTCCAGCCCTCTCGGGACAGACGAATGTGAGCCGGGCACGGTTGTGTAAGGTCCGCATCACAGATGTCCCCCACCTCCTCCATGATATCGACCTTATCCGCATAAACGTGCAGGAAGACCTCGGGGGTTAAGCTGAGATACGCCCGTATTATATACTCCGTCATGGTCAGTACGTGAATGGTACAAGATTTGACTGTCTCTCGTATTTATAGGGAGAACCCCGTGAGATCAAAGGATCGGGTGGTCATATCACTGGGCTGACTGAGTCTAGCCGGATAATCAATGGCATCATCGTCTGCCTCCGCTTCATTGCTAGGTTTGGTAATTTGTTCATTGGGTTCTGCCGCCGCTTCACTCAGGGCACGAGCCCACTCCAACTGAACAGCTGACCGCTCGTCCGGTGTAAACAGCTGGTCCACAATAGGCACCACTTTCTCGAAGGCTGTCCACAGATCGGGGTCTAGGGTGAAGCCTCGCGTAGGGTCTTGGTAACGGCCCAGGCGTGGGAAGAAAGGTTCACGGTATACGTAGATGGCATTGTCTATGTGGATGAGGTTTCCGTCGAGCTCACCGCTCAACACCCGTTTAAATTTGGTCCAGCCGTCACGGTGTAGCGTAACCGTATTCGATACGGTCTCAGCGCGCGACCAGCAAACATCTCCACGGTCTTCCACGAGGGTGACTTTATCTTCATAGACGTGTAACCCCATCCGGGGTGTAAGGGGAAGGATGGTTCGTAGGACAGGTGACATGGTTGACCCAATGACGAACGGTGAATGACACACACTCTGACTGTCTTTCGTATTTATGGTGAGGTCCCGCTGTCAATGCCACAGCGCCAGGGTCAATAGGGCACAGACTATTGTGAGGCCAACCAGCCGTCGCTGGTTCCGGCGTGAGCGCTCGTGGTCCATAGCCCGAGCATCAAGGATGGCTGTCATAGTCCAGTAGTGGTGAGTCATGGCACACCTCTCCATCGAGTGCACTCTGTCGAGGACCGCTTCTGTGAACTCTTTCAGGATCTGGCGTCGCCCCTCGTTGTCGGTGCCATCTGCAAACATGGACCAAACCACTGCTCGGTAACCTGTGAGTGAATTAACCACGGTGGCATGCTGTAAAATGCGAGTCGCACACGGCTGGATCTCCGTCATGGCTCTGTAACCGTAGAAATGAAAGTGTCGGATCCAGAGGGACGTGTTTTATAGACCATGTCACACATGCGCGCCTAGACGTAGCTCTACGGGTGTAGTCCGTGATACGTACTATTCGGATTGGTTATGTGGCTCCTATAGAGATAGTACCTTATCGACAATGGGGACTACTTGTTCCAAAGCCGTCCATAGATCGGGGTCCAGGGTAAAACCACCGTCGTTCAGACAGAGGAGTCGAGCGAAAAAGGGACCGCAGAAAATGTAGACGTCGTCACACAGGTGAATGCTATCACCGTGCAGGTCACCCAACAACACCCGTTTCAAGGTAGTCCATCCTTCCGGTGACAAAGAGACGTGCGCTTTGGGTTCAGGCGTACACCAACACCTAAGTCCGCTATCGATGAGGTCCACTCGTTTGGGGTACAACAATAGGGTGCAGCCAGGTGTAAGCCTTCGAGTAGCCACAGTCCCTTCTTTCACCTCGGGGTGTAGTAAGTCAACCACCTCCGGAAGTACATCTTTCAGTGCCATCCATAAGGGTGGATAGAGTGTGATATAGGTACATCCACTCTATTCCAACCGGGGAAAAAGGGAATCCTCTCCAGCAGTGCGTATGTGCGCACCGACTTCCACGTGCATGAAATCCCTTTCGGGTTCTTTTCCCTGTAACAATCGTGGTTGTGGTGGGTACAACGTCGGTCGTCGTTGTCTGCTCACTGCGAGTGATGATGGTGGTTGTTTACAACGTCGGTCGTCGTTGTCTGTTCACTGTGATGGATGAAATCCGGTGGGTTTTCAGACGTAGTGGGTGTACTTGGTGTAGATGTGGAGCTTGATGTGGAGCTCGACGTGGCTTGTACATGGGGTGTGGTGGTGACTGGGCTCGATTCGGGGTTGACTGGTGCTATATGTAGACCGGTTTCACTGGTGGCTGGTGTTCTCAGTTGGTTAAGTAGCGTGCTGACATAGGCTACGTCGTAAAACATACCTCCGTACAACACACTCAGCAGGGTTAGCACTATCACCACAAAGCCCACTTGCGCTTTGCCCGTTTTGGGAGACGCTGTGTTCAGAGGCAGCTGCTGCTTGTCCATAGCACCGTGGTGGAACGTGGAATGAAGGATGACGGTAGTGGTGTCTGGCTTTATAGTCGTTTCACCTGGTTGGCCGCCACCCAGGAATTGAAGGAACTGGGCCAGCCTTGCCATTTGACGAAACGAACAGTTTGCCACGCCGACGTTCCGTTTTCAAAATCTGCTCCACCGTGTAGTAGTCTTGCTGTGTTTTTACGACAGGCTGTAATTTCGTCTCGTAAAACGTCCCTAGCAACGGTTCCCCTTGAAGATCTTCCAGTTCATAGACTCGCTGCTGTGGGGTAGGCGCCGTTTAATCAGGAAGTGCTCATCGCTCCAGTTGGGCAAGTAACTTTTCTCAAATTGATCTTTGACTTTACTGATCCGTACAGGGTCCCCGACCTTGAACATCTCCTTCGGTGCTCGTTGCGATTGTATGGGGTACAAGACACGCCGGACTTGGGCTTCATTGCGTTGGGTGACGGTAATGGGGGCTCTCTCTATACTCCGGTGATAGGTTCGATTGTAACCACTCATAAGTTTCGGGAGAACATCGATGTACCGCCTTGTATTCTTATAGATGAAATATTTATACATACGGCCTTTGAATGTCCTGTTGAACCTTTCCACCACGGAAGCCTTGGTCTCGTTGTACGTATGGAAGAAAACCACCTTCTGGGTTTTCAGAAACTGTTGGAACGGTCTGTTGAGGAATTCCGTGCCTTCGTCGATTTGCAAATACATGGGTTTGCGCCCGGTCTTGAAGATGTCCTTGAACGCCGCTATGAGATTCGCCCCCGTTTTCGTCCGGATGGGTACCACCCACGCATACTTGGATAGGATATCGATGCACGTCAAGATATACCGATTCTCATCGTTGTGTTTGGCAAAGGCGCTCATATCGACCAAAACCGCTTGCCACTGGGCATCTATTCCTCCCACGATGACCCGGTTCCGTAGAAAATGGCGACGGACAGATCGATGTAAGGTATAGGTGTCTTGTTTTCTTAACCAATCTCGGACTTGGGCACGTTGTATCCCCTGGGGTTTGGCCGCTCGATAGAGAGCCGGCAATGCACTATAGGCCGCTGGACTGTCGGGACTGTAGTATAAGTTATCCAACACCTTCTCCCAGCGCTTCATGGTGACAAATGATGATGGACCCTGGCTCTATCGTTTATTTATAACGGGTATATCTTGGGCCGGAGTTTCTTTCTGATTTTCTTCGTTGGCTTCCACAGTGTCCATGGTAAATGACCAGTCCAACTCGTCTGATGACCGCTTGATAAGCACTTGATCCACATCTACCACGGCATCTTCCAATGCAGACCATAGATCAGGGTGAAGGGTAAAATGCACTGTACCCCCATCTAGCCGAGCCAATTGAGCAAAGAAAGGGCCGCGTCGGATGTACACATCGGGACACAAGTGGATGAGGTCGCCGTCCAGTTCACCAGACAACACCCGTTTGAATTTGGTCCAGCCCTCCCGGGACAGACGAATGTGAGCCGGGCACGGTTGTGTAAGGCCCGCATCACAGATGTCCCCCACCTCCTCCATGATATCGACCTTATCCGCATACACGTGCGGGAAGACCTCGGGGTTAAGCTGAGATACGCCCGTATTATATACTCCGTCATGGTCAGTACGTGAATGGTACAAGATTTGACTGTCTCTCGTATTTATAGGGAGAACCCCGTGAGATCAAAGGATCGGGTGGTCATATCACTGGGCTGACTGAGTCTAGCCGGATAATCAATGGCATCATCGTCTGCCTCCGCTTCATTGCTAGGTTTGGTAATTTGTTCATTGGGTTCTGCCGCCGCTTCACTCAGGGCACGAGCCCACTCCAACTGAACAGCTGACCGCTCGTCCGGTGTAAACAGCTGGTCCACAATAGACACCACTTTCTCGAAGGCTGTCCACAGATCGGGGTCTAGGGTGAAGCCTCGCGTAGGGTCTTGGTAACGGCCCAGGCGTGGGAAGAAAGGTTCACGGTATACGTAGATGGCATTGTCTATGTGGATGAGGTTTCCGTCGAGCTCACCGCTCAACACCCGTTTAAATTTGGTCCAGCCGTCACGGTGTAGCGTAACCGTATTCGATACGGTCTCAGCGCGCGACCAGCAAACATCTCCACGGTCTTCCACGAGGGTGACTTTATCTTCATAGACGTGTAACCCCATCCGGGGTGTAAGGGGAAGGATGGTTCGTAGGACAGGTGACATGGTTGACCCAATGACGAACGGTGAATGACACACACTCTGACTGTCTTTCGTATTTATGGTGAGGTCCCGCTGTCAATGCCACAGCGCCAGGGTCAATAGGGCACAGACTATTGTGAGGCCAACCAGCCGTCGCTGGTTCCGGCGTGAGCGCTCGTGGTCCATAGCCCGAGCATCAAGGATGGCTGTCATAGTCCAGTAGTGGTGAGTGATGGCACACCTCTCCATCGAGTGCACTCTGTCGAGGACCGCTTCTGTGAACTCTTTCAGGATCTGGCGTCGCCCCTCGTTGTCGGTGCCATCTGCAAACATGGACCAAACCACTGCTCGGTAACCTGTGAGTGAATTAACCACGGTGGCATGCTGTAAAATGCGAGTCGCAAAGGGCTGGATCTCCGTCATGGCTCTGTAACCGTAGAAATGAAAGTGTCGGATCCAGAGGGACTTGTTTTATAGACCATGTCACACATGCGCGCCTGGACGTAGCTCTACGGGTGTAGTCCGTGATACGTACTATTCTGATTGGGTATGTGGCTCCTATAGAGATAGTACCTTATCGACAATGGGGACTACATGTTCCAAAGCCGTCCATAGATCGGGGTCCAGGGTAAAACCACCGTCGTTCAGACAGAGGAGTCGAGCGAAAAAGGGACCGCAAAAAATGTAGACGTCGTCACACAGGTGAATGCTATCACCGTGCAGGTCACCCAACAACACCCGTTTCAAGGTAGTCCATCCTTCCGGTGACAAAGAGACGTGCGCTTTGGGTTCAGGCGTACACCAACACCTAAGTCCGCTATCGATGAGGTCCACTCGTTTGGGGTACAACAATAGGGTGCAGCCAGGTGTAAGCCTCCGGGTAGCCACAGTCCCTTCTTTCACCTCGGGGTGTAGTAAGTCATCCACCTCCGGAAGTACATCTTTCAGTGCCATCAATAAGGGTGGACAGAGTGTGATATAGGTACCTCCACTCCGTTCCAACCGGGGAAAAAGGGAATCCTCTCCAGCAGTGCGTATGTGCACACCGACTTCCACGTGCATGAAGTCCCTTTCGGGTTCTTTTCCCTGTAACAATCGTGTCAATAGAGTCCAGCCTGATAGCGATAACAAAATCTTCACCTTCTGCGGTGCGTCTTGGACCAGGTGATCGTCATTGACGATGAGGTAGAAGTCGGACGTCAGTTGGAATAACGCAAGCTCTGTTCCACTCGCTGCCATGGTCGGGAATGAAAAGCGAACGGTTAGAGAGGTGGCTTTATGGTGTACCTGGTGGGTAGGGTTTTATACACCGTGTGAGTCATGGGCACTTGTTATACTCGCTTGCGCCATAAGGTCAACAAGGTTAGAAATGCGCTTTTTTCTACTACGCCCTGTGACGGCCCTGCGTGAAAGTCCGTGATTGTTCGGTAGTGTAATGTTATTTTGTATAGGATTTCATTTAACATGAGATTTCACTATAGGCGAAAGCATTCTAGTACCCGGATGTAGGCGCAGACGTGAGCGAAATTCTAGTACCCGTCCATTGGTTCTTTTAGCGATCGCTCATTGGCTCTTTTTTCTCGACCGCTGATTGGTCCAAATGGAACTGCCCATCATTCCCAGGATAATTTACAATCCCCTTTTTTAGGTTCAAGCTCTGTATATCGATGCCGCAACATTGTTGCCGAACATTGCCGAAACGGAGACCTTTTGACTTGGATGTGATCTTTGAACTTTTGACCCGACATTCTTCCGCGCACTTCCGGTGATGCCGCGCACTTCCGGATAACCCGCGCGCGCGCGCGCTGTGGCCGGGGCGGGGCGGGGCGAGGGCGGACCGGGCCGGGTCCTACGTCTAAGGGGGAACATTGGAACTCTTCTGTGTTCGAAGGTAGTTTTAGTGCAACCCGGAAGTGACGTCTGTGCGCAGAACCCACACCACCACCACCCAACCCCAACCAGGGACCCCTAGTGGTGGGTCACACACACACCCCCACGCATCCCCCAACATGCCTGCTTTCTATACTACGACCAGACTGCGCATGCGCAGACCCTTGAACACGGACGAACCCTGAGTCCAATCGGATGCTGCTTCACAAGAGCTTCAACATAAGACCTCATACAACTCCATCGGACCCATAGTGACCCCTGTCGGCGCCAAAATGTCTATTTCCATACACTTTCTCTACTGCGCATGCGCAGAATGACGTCAGTTCCACGTCACACCCAGCCCGTCGGATACTCCCGCACGACTGCTTCACATGGATACCTCACTCGATCCCATCGGCCCAATTGGGGCCCACCTAAACCCCAACACGTCTATTTCTATACCACGGCCAGACTGCGCATGCGCAGACTATTGATAACGATCGAAACACTAGCCCAGGCGGATGCCTCCTCACGACAGCTTCACACTGATACCTCATACGACACCATAGGATCATTAGGGGCTCACCTAAGCCCTAACACGTATATGTCCACACCCTTTTCCCAGAATTCCCTGTCTGCGCATGCGCAGACTGTTGACAACGGCCGAGACCCTAGTCCAATCGGATGCCCCCTCACATAGGCTTCACATTGATACCTCACTCAACTCCATCGGCTCATTAGGGGCTCACCTACATCCCAAAACGTCTATTTTCATACACTTTCTCTATTGCGCATGCGCAGAGTGACGATATTCCGACGCCACATCCACCCAGTGGGATGCCCCCTCACATAGGCTTCACATTGATACCTCACTCGACCCCATCTGTCCATTAGGGCCCCCACTCGACCCCAAAACGTCTATTCCCATACCCTTGGTCTACCGCGCATGCGCAGAATGACGATATTTCATCCCCACACCCAGCCCATCGGATGCGCCTTCACGAATGCTTCACATTGATACCTCATACGACTCCATCGACCCACTAGGGGCTCCCCTAGATCCCAAAACGTGTATTCCATACCCTTGGTCTACCGCGCATGCGCAGAATGACCATATTCCAACCCCACACCCAGCCCCTCGGATGCCCCTCACATAGGCTTCACATTGATACCTCATACGACTTACAGACATGGGAACTGAAATTTCACTATATTTTATTAGGAATAAAATATTCAATCGATGTTATGTCATCCTTATTAAATAAGCATGTTATGTAATCATTATTAAATAAGCATGTGATGTCATTATTATTAAATAAGCCAAGTCGTTCCTGGATAAATGATAACTGTTGCCAAGTCCATATGCTCGATATTACAAGTATACATGTATAGATATCACTGCAATCATTGGGTTGATTATCCATTGTAAACCATTTCACTATTAATAGTTGATTTATTATTATTATGTGAGCTCGTCACTGCTCTTCCGGAATAAACGAACGTGTTGTTCAAGCTGTAATTTAGCTTCCTCGTTTCATCTATTTTCAGTCCACCCTCCACCTGGTTAAGGTGAATCTAAGTCGATCGAGGCTTTACATTTGGCGAGCTTAGCCAGGATATTGCTTGGGTTGCAGGACGCATGATGAATGAGATGATGGAGGCTGTAGAGCTGGAAATTAAAACGCTACTGTACACGCAGTCTGAGGAAAAACTGAACCAGCTGATTCAAAATCTGAAGATTACTTATAAAAGTCCTTCAAAATCTAAAGCTTCATTTCTAAAAGCTGTCGAGAAGTACATCGGGGAGCATGTGTCGAGTGAAGAAGAGGGACACAAAACAGCCACGATAAACCTGTTGGCGCAGTTGAAGACCTCAGAACGTCCACCACCACCAACACGCCTGTTTCAGAAAGATTTTAAGATCTTGGGACAAATTGGTGGAGAATCGGGTATCACATTTGTGAATATTACACGGCAAATTGATGGTGGTTTGTCAAAGGGTTATTCTGAAACTGAAATAGTTGATGCAGTTATAAATGCCATACAGCCAGGACAAGAGCTGAAGAATTATTTATGTGGCAACCGTCACCTTACTCTACTCACACTTCGTCAACATTTACGCTCATTTTATAATGAAAAGTCTGGAACAGAGCTGTATTTGGAGTTGAGCAATGCAACCCAACGACCAACAGAGAAATCTCAAGATTTTGTCTACAGGGTTCTTGATCTGAAACAGAAGGTAGCCGTTGCCGCCCGTGACGAAGGGGAAGGCTTTGGATTCGACCCAGCCTTAATAGACAAAATGACTTATCGCACAATACGAACTGGTCTCCGAGATACAACAATATCACAGGAACTGAAGGAGACATTGCAGAATAACCCGCGAGATGAAGATATTATTCAAGCAATTAACAACGCCGTCTCAACAGAAACTGAAAGACTAAAAAAACTGAACCATGACAAAACGCGTACGTGAAGTCGATGTCAGTGGGAGCGCATTTCCACCACCGCGGGAGGACACTAGTTTCCAGAATCTTATGGCAGATCTCAGGGCGGAGCTACGAGCGGAAGTTAATTCGCTTAAAGAAACCCTACAGCCGAAGCAGACTATGGCTGGGGAGTCTGGTGAAAGTAAACGGTCATCTGATGGTAGACGCCGTTGTTGTGAAGCTTGCCAACAAAATAGCGATCGCTGCTCCCACTGTTATTGGTGTGGGAGTTCGGAGCCTTACATAGGTGGCTGCAAGATTCGGCGAAACCAGAAGAACCAGGGAAACGGGTATTGACCATAGATGCGGGACAACCTATGGTCAATAATAAAGGACAAACGTCCCATTGCATCTACTGTGATAAACATTCCATTCAGACTCTGTCCTGTAGTGATTGCAAAACTGTCAGTTATTGCGATAAGGGTTGTCAGAGAGCCCACTGGAATGAACATAAAATGTTGTACGAGGCAATACAAACAGTCTCTAAGCAAGACTGCAACCATTGGACTGTGGAAGAGTTAAAGGGGAAGGGAACGTCACTTTCTCCACAACAGCAAACCAGACTGGTTAAAACAGTAGGCCGAGAATGTACTATGACATGCATGTTTAAATGGGATAAAGAGTGAGGTATTGTGGGATACGGGCGCACAGGTGTGCATTATGCCTCGGAAATGGCTTGTAACTCATAACTGTATGTCACATATCAGGCCTCTCCATGAATTGTTGGGTGACGAAACACCACTGAACATCCTTGCTGCGAATGGTTCGGCCATACCATTGGATGGGTGGGTGGAAATTACCCTCCAATTATTGGAAGGCAACACCTCATAGTTAACAGTACCATTTTTGGTCTCCTCACTAGTCGAAGTCAACCATGTAATAGTTGGGTACAATGTCATAGAACATTATTTAGGTAATGTTAGCAAAACTGAGGGGATGGAATCTGCTGTCAGAGTAGTTCAGGAATCCTTGTCTAAAGTTGACCAGGGTGGGGCTAGGGCTGTTGTAAATCTTCTCAAAGAAGCCAAACCCAGCATACTGAGTCAAGTCCAAATTGGTAGGCAGGGGATAACACTCCATAGTGGGCAAGCTGCTGATGTCAAGTGCTTTGTTCGGGCTGGTCCCTTGGTTAGTGGATCCATGGTATTATTCGAGCCAAATGTTGAAAATCCCTGGCCAAAAGGAGTGGACGTCCTGGAATCTGTGGTAAGTTTGGGTTCAGGAAAACGGTCTTCCATCCAGGTAAGAGTGGTGAACACTATGCAACATGATGTTAAGTTACGGGCAAAAACGTGTCTCGGCTCAATATGTAGTGTTCAATCGGCAACCCCCATGCCGGTACAGGTGAGTAGCCCGTCTCAATCCAGTAGTATGGAAGCTGATGAGAGTGGTACAATGAGACAAATGCTGACCCTGGTTGGTGCCCACCAGTCGACTTGGATAAGTCGCCTCTCACTGCTGACATGAAGCGGGTGGTGCAGCAGATGTTGCGTGAAGAAAATACGTCATTTGCCCGAGAGGTAGAAGTTGGCAATATGCCAAGCTTACAGATGGACATCAGCGCAGCTACAATGCCATTCCTCGGCCCCTGTATAAGGAAGTTAAAGAGTATCTGCTAGATCTAATTCGTAGAGGTTGGATAGTCAAGTCGCACTCACCGTATTCGTCTCCGATGGTGGCAGTGCGGAAGCGAGACGGAACATTACGATTGTGTATTGATTATCGCCTCCTGAATCGTAAAACTGTCCAGGATCGCCAGCCCATACCCCGGATCCAAGATGCGCTGGGTAGTCTCGGAGGGAACAGACGGTTTTCGGTACTCGACCAAGGAAAAGCCTACCACCAATGCTATGTGAAAGAGGAATGTAGGCCTTATACCGCTTTCATCACACCTTGGGGCCTTTACCAATGGATACGTGTGCCATTCGGGCTCTCAGGAGCTCCCAGCGCCTTCCAAAGATGTATGGATAACGTATTAGGGTATCCGGGATGAACTTTGTTTGCCCTATCTCGACGACGTAATCGTGTACAGCCCCACATTTGACCAGCATATAAAAGATGTCAGAACTATGCTGAGACGACTGGCTGCTGCTGGAGCGAAACTGAAACCCCAGAAGTGTGAGATATTCAGGGAGAAAGTTCGGTACCTCGGTCACCTGGTGACTTCCAAAGGATACACAATGGATCCTGCCGATAGAGAAGCAGTGCTAGCTCTGAAAGGGAAGTCACCGTCTACAGTGGGAGAGTTGAGGAAGCTTATGGATTTTATCGGGTACTACCGCCGGTATGTCATTGACTTTTCCCGTCGAGCAAAGATGTTATACGACTTGCTGAAGACCAAGGAAGTACCAGGAAGCACTAGAGATGGCAAACCAGGTAAGAGCAGGGCAGGGACAGGTCAGGCACCAGCGAAGGAGAAAATAGAGTGGACATCAGCCCATTAATCACAGCTGGATGACCTAGTCGACCTGCTCTGTGATTGTCCAATTATGGCATATCCGGACTTTACTCAATCCTTTGTTCTACATACTGATGCTTGTACGAAGGGGCTCGGAGCCGTCTTATACCAAGAGGATGACCAAGGTACCTTGAGAGTCATTGCCTACGGATCCCGCACCTTGACCACTGCTGAAGCCAACTACAATCTGCACTCCGGGAAATTAGAATTTCTGGCACTAAAATGGGCAGTGTGTGAGCGCTTCAGAGATTACCTTTACTACTGACCGAATTTCCTCACCCTGACAGACAATAACCCTTTAACATACGTTATGACTTCTGCAAAGTTGGATGCTGCTCGACAGCGCTGGGTGGCAAAGCTGGCTGATTTTAGGTTTGAGATTCGGTATCGACCAGGTAAGTGTAATGGCGATGCGGATGGTCTTTCGCGGATGCCATTGGCTATAGAGAACATTCTATGCCAGTGTACCGAGAGAGTGAGCCCTGAGGAACTTGATGCCATTGGACAGTCCGTTAAGGTACAAGGAGAAACACCATTAATCTGTACCTTGTCGACTCAGCGGGTGGTCATTCCGGATGACACTTTACTCCTAGAGGATAGACCTATTCAACCTATTCCGGATGCTGAACGTCGAGAGGCGCAGAATATTGATGATGACATTGGGCCTGTGTTGAGGTGTGTGTTGGAGGGTAGACGTCCAAATTCTGCAGAGATGCGTAAATTGCCATCGAACTCCAGATTACTATTGCAGCAGTGACAGAAATTGGTAACTGATGAACGAGGACGACTGATACGTAGAACTCGACCATTCGGTGAGGATATCCGAAATCAATTGGTTCTCCCAGCGAAATACCACAGCTTGGTTTTACATGAGCTCCACAATGAAATGGGCCATCTTGGGGTGGAAAGGGTGACTGCTTTGGCCCAGGATCGATTTTACTGGCCCCGGATGAGCAAGGACATTGACCACTATGTCTCAAGAGTCTGCTTGTGCCTGAAGGATCGTAAACCCAATCTTCCACAAAGAGCTCCATTAAAACCAATCGTCACCATGGCTCCAATGGAATTAGTGTCCATAGATTACTTGCATTTGGAGAAGTCAAAAGGAGGATTTGAATATGTATTAGTGGTAACAGACCACTATTCCCAGGCTTATGCCACCAGGAATAAATCGGCCAGAGCTGCAGCTGACCATCTGTTCTGCGATTTTATTCCGAGGTTCGGGTCTCCTCAGCGCTTACACCATGATCAGGGCCGGGAATTTGAAAATAGGCTGTTCCGGGACTTCCAGAAGCGCTGTGGCATAACCCCTTCCAGAACTACACCTTACCACCCAGAGGGGAACGGACAAGTAGAGAGATTTAATCGAACCCTTCTGTCGGTGCTGCGTACCCTACCCAGGGAGGCTAAAGCCTCATGGAAAGACCACCTGAATAAAGTTACGCATGCATACAACTGCACTAAGAATTCGTCGACTGGCTTTTCTCCCTTCTTTCTCCTCTTCGGTAGACAACCTCGTTTACCAATTGACTTGCTGTTTGGGTCAGGATCAGGAACGACGGATCGCAGCAAAAGTGAGTATGTGGAGACGTGGAGTAAACAAATGCGACAGGCCTATGAGGTGGCCACACAAGAGGCAGCCCTTAATGCACGTGTGGGAAAGCGCCACTATGACAAACGGGCAAGATCTCTTGCATTACAGGCAGGGGACAGAGTGGTGCGGAACTTAAGCGAGCGAGGAGGACCTGGAAAACTTCGATCGTACTGGGAAGACACTATCTACACCGTCGTGAAACGGATGGCTAAAGATAGCCCAGTGTACATGATTAAACCCGAAAGCGGTAAGGGACGAACACGTGTCATCCATAGAAATCTCGTCCTACCCTGCAATGATTTACCGCTCGAATGTGGGGCGGATGTAGCTGGACATCGTTCAGCGAACAAAAAGAAGCCCTCTGCAGAGCATCTGCCGTCCAGCATTTCGGGGTGGGTTTTCAGTGACTCATCGGATGAGGACTGGCGCGAGGTTCCAAATGGTAGTCTCCAGCCAGAATCCGGATGCTGCTCCCCTGCCAATCTGGACATAGAGGCAAGGGACGTGGAACCACAGAACTTGGATGCTGCAGAAACAATCGTAGAACCGGAGACTCTGAACCAGCAGCCAAGGCGACAGCGGGAACCGGCCCCCAGGTTCACGTACGACCAGTTAGGGAGTCCACAAGTTTCACAGGCTGTGAATGACGTAAGCAAAAGGCTGTATACTGCTGTAGTTTGGGTGTAGGTACTTGCTGTTCTGGACTGGATGGACAGATTGTTAGGGACATCGTGAGGGACAGCCTTGCCTCAAGTGATGTTATGGGTCCACTGACCAAGGTTTCTTGTTAGAATCGGTCAGCACAGCATGTCGACTTTGGCACTTGCTTTCATGGAGTGTTTTGGGGTCTTAGATGTTTTGTGGATGTGTTGAGACTATATTTGAGGATTGAGTATGCTGGACTGGTGGAAATGTTGGGGACAACATTTGTTAAACGGGGGGTGAATGTAGGGGAATAGCTGTATAGAACACGTAGTTTAGGGAACTGGGACGGTCTAAGGGGCACTACTCTGTTCGGCAATTCGGATGTGTTCTAAGGTGACCGCCAGGTGGAGCTCGTCACTGCTCTTCCGGAATAAACGAACGTGTTGTTCAAGCTGTAATTTAGCTCCCTCGTTTCATCTATTTTCAGGTAAGAGAATCCTCGGTAATAATAATCATTGTGGCGATTAATTGCACGATTCTATTAAGAATGCTGCCAGATAGGTTTTATAACCGTCTTCAACGGAATGAGTTGATAAATACTGGTAAACAGTGCAATCAGCATCGTCATGTGTTCTCTGAAAGCAGATTGTCTGTCATACATCAAACATTATATATTGTGAATATGCAACTAACCTGGACCATGAAGTAAGGCTTTAGTTTGTCTGTGAATGAACCCATATTAGTGGCAGACGAACATAATAGTTATCGGGGGTGAATGAACTAATAGAACGTAGTTGTTCCCCAATAGATATGTACTTTCATTTTCAATGTTGGCGGGAGATGATTAAAGGGGGAAAACTCTTACCGACTAAATCCATTTATTGAGCTGTAGTCTTTGTGATGTATATCAATTGTGTTTAACTCTGGCATAATCAGGGGAAACAACTCTTTGAGGCAAATCACATTATAGGAGATCATTTGACATTACTGGTGATATATGAACTGAATTAACTGGTGAAACAGAATGAGGTTAATGTTCTATTTTAAGATTGGATAATCAATATTTAGTAATAAGTTGATTAATTGAAACTAATCAGACACATCATTCATTTATTATTCTATCTGAATTAAATATAATTAGGCAGATAATTATTGAATATAACTAGTAAGTGTTAAGCGGGTGGCATTTTATTATGAAGTAATTACAGACATGGGAACTGAGATTTCACTATATTTTATTAGGAATAAAATATTCAATCGATGTTATGTCATCCTTATTAAATAAGCATGTTATGTAATCATTATTAAATAAGCATGTGATGTCATTATTATTAAATAAGCCAAGTCGTTCCTGGATAAATGATAACTGTTGCCAAGTCCATATGCTCGATATTACAAGTATACATGTATAGATATCACTGCAATCATTGGGTTGATTATCCATTGTAAACCATTTCACTATTAATAATTGATTTATTATTATTATGTGAGCTCGTCGCTGCTCTTCCGGAATAAACGAACGTGTTGTTCAAGCTGTAATTTAGCTCCCTCGTTTCATCTATTTTCAGTCCACCATCCACCTGGTTAAGGTGAATCTAAGTCGATCGAGGCTTTACAAAAGCAGGCCTTTTGAGGGCGCGTGGAGGTCTTTTGAGTGATTGAGGGACCATCCTTGGTCCAAATGGATCAGGGTGAAGCTCTCATGGGATAGAGTCCGACTGGCGTGTTTTTATTGGAAGTCGCGTCAATCTGCACATGCCCAGTTGGGGTGTCATTTTGTGGGTGCGTGGGGGGTGCGATCGAGGGACCATGCGTGGTCCAAATAGACCGTGTGGAGTATCAAAAGTGTAGCCCTCGTGGTGTAGACCACGACTTGAGGGATGTCCACGTCATCTGTGACGTCATTGGTGACGTCATCAGTAGGAGTAGTAGCCAAAATGGGCATTTTAGGGGTGTGAAGGAAGGTGTTCGGGGTAGATGTGGCCCTCCACAGTTTCTTGGTAATGGCCCTGGTCTAATTTCATAATATGATAGACTGCCCGTGTTCTGCTACATCATGATTCTTCTTGTCTTCTTAATAGCTTATATCTATAATACCATTCTATTCAGCATTACCAACGCTGCAAACGAGCACGTACAGATCGATGGCTGGCTTCATCTACACGCTGATCGGGAGTAAATTTTGTCCTGCCTCGGTCATGCCCCTTGGGTGTGCCTAAAAATCAGGACTCATTTACGGGAAGAAAATCTGACAAAAAACTGGCAGGTTGATCCCCACTTTTTTGCCTTTGTTCAGGCTGAAACCGGACCAGGGAACGTGAGTAAGAAGTTTAATTGAAATCGCTCTTACAGATTTATCTGGAAATTGAGCCGAATTTAACCATTTTTCGACATTTTAAGGGGTTTTCTAGGAAAAATGAAGCAAGCTTGGAGGGAATGTTCGAGATTCCTTTTTCTATAACATAGCAGTGCTATGTATTAAAATAATAGTTTATCATGCTATTTCAGAAAATATATTTATATAAGTGATTTGGGTTGAAGATTTTACGACAATTGGTGGTCGAAAAACGGACCCGTAATCTATTCTATGCCGAATGGAAGAATCCCTGGAATGCCTCCAGAGAGGGACCATCCGTGGTCCAAATAAACCGTGTGAGGTGTCATCTTGAAGCTCTCGTAGGCATTTTGGGGGCGTGAAGGAAGGTGTTTGGGGTAGAGATGGGCCATCCGTGGTCTGAATGCGTCGTGTGAGGTGTCATCTTATAAGAACGCCTACGAACGCCAAGGTTAACGCTCCAACGCCCTGGTGAATTAGCCCTGAAGCTCTGGTTTTCTAGATATTCCATGGAATTGACACTAATTCATCGAAATGAGGTGACGCCCGTCAGCACCTGTCGTTACGCCTTAATGCCCTAGCATAACGCATTGAGGCCATGATGTAGACCGGTGAGAGAACAGCAACAACAACAAGGATGACAGGCCAATCATGGTATTACCCCCTCCAGTACATCATACCCACACTGGGGGAGCCGCGTTGGGTATGTTTACAACTCATGTACTCTTATCCAATCAGAGGCCGCCGATTGGCGCTGCTTCAGTCATATTCGTTATTGCCCGTTAGATGTATTCTCGAATGCTCTTGTCCAATCAGAAGTCGCCATTTCAGAAAGTTCAATCTTCGGCCATGTTCGCTCTGATCCGTTTGTTCTAATCGTCGTCGGGCAGGTCTGGATACCGTTGAGGCAACATATCCTCAAACAGTTGTTTGCGCATTTTGATCGCATTTTCCAAGGCATCGGTGGGTGGTAACCCCATATCTTCTTCCAAGTGACGCTTGGTCTTCATGATGGACCTGTGCGTGGGGTCGCCTTTCATTTCATGTGGCAGCAGGCTATGCCGTTCATAGATGGCCATGGCTGTTTTTCTGATGAAAGGGCGCATTTCGGTGTACGTATGTTGCGAGTTATCCTGTCCACCGTCTTTGATTACCGCAGCATAACTATGAATAGCTTCATGCACAATACGATCCCAAAAGGTAGGTTTTTTCTCACTTCCCTGGGATGTAGGCTGGATATCTGAGATCAAGCTCTCTATATCAGTAGATAGACTCTCAACAGTCTTGTTTTCGGTATCAGTCGATGGACTCTCAGCAGTCTCTGTATCAGCATTCGCCTCAATGGACTCCCAAAATGCCCACTTTGGCTACTACTCCTACTGATGACGTCACCAATGAAGACACAGATGGCATGAACATCCCTCAAGTCGTGGTCTATACCACGAGAACTTCGAGATGACACCTCACACGGTCCATTTGGACACCTTCTTTCACACCCCTAAAATGCCCACTTTGGCTACTACTTCTACTGATGACGTCACCAATGATGTCACAGATGACATGGGCATCTCTCAAGTCGTGGTCTACATCACGAGGGCTACACTTTTGGCACCTCACACGACTCATTTGGACCAAGAATGGTCCCTCTCTATCCCAAACACCTTCATTCACATCCCTACAATGCGCACTTTGGCTACTACTCCTACTGGTGACGTCACCAATGACCTCACAGATGACGTGGGCATCCCTCAACTCGTGGTCTTCACCACGAGGGCTACACTTTTGATACCCCACACGGTCTATTTGTCCCACGGATAGTCCCTCGTTCGCTCAAACACACCCCCACGCACTCCCAAAATGACCACTTTACTTACTACACGCCAATTGGGCATGCGCAGATTGACGCGACTTCCAATAACACGCCAGTCTGACTCTACCCCACGAGAGCTTCACACTGATACCCCACACTGTCTATTTGGACCAGAGATGGTCCCTCAATCACTCAACTCAAACGGACGATACATTAGTCCAGTCGGATGCTCCTCCACGAGAGCTTCATAATAAGACCTCATACGACCCATTCAACACTCTGGGTCCCCTGGACCCCAAACACCCACCCCAACGCTACTTGCCCAATGCGCATGCGCACAGTGACTTTTTCAAAAACGTCCACAGCTTGGCTTCGAGACCCCTCCCATCGTGTTCTGCGTGGTAAGACGAGAAAAACAAGATGCCACAACCCATACTAACATCGTACAACACCTACAGGTTATCTTTATTACTATAAGCCTTACTTCCCATGGATTCGTGTATTTTTTTCGTGGCAATACGGTTTCCTTCTCTCGCTGTATGGTTATGTGGAGAAACTGAGGGTACCCCACTTGCCACTTATGCTGGGCATATAGATGGCGATATTGTCGGGGACCATGTTTGATGACGTGCATTCCGGGAGATTAACATTGGATGTCACTGGGGTCTTATATAGGGGTAGATCACTCTTGTTGTGCCGTCACGTGACCGGAAGTGACCTTGACCTTTTGACCCGGATGTGACCTATGACCTGAATGTCACGTGACCGGATGTGACGTCATGGTGACGTCAATTTGCTGAGTAGTAAAAGGTGAAATTGGGTCTTATTTATGGGCAGAAATGTGCGAATCAGGGGAGATAACCAGGAATTGTTTAAACAGAGTTATCTGCCCCTAAATGCGACCCAATTTCCCGTTTATATACTACTGGAGTCTCGCGGGACTAGAATGGCATCATGCATGACGTTGGCTAATCGTCACGTCGTGATTTCTGATAATATCGAGTAACTAATGAACGACGAGAACCAGTGCCTGATTAAGTTATTCACTTTCAACTTGTTCATTAAGATGATAAATTAATCATCTAGAATTATAATTGGCCGGTACTGTTGAATATTCACCATCCTCACTAGCATTACGATGTAGTCGTATGATATCGGAGTAATGTGCAGAAAAAGACCTTTGTGAGACCAATTCAACTAGATTTATTGGAAACCAGCTTTCCCATCGGCACCATATCTTTTAAGTTTTCACCTATTTTACCTTAGAGACTTGACCTGTTGACATCCTTGTTTTATACACATGGTACATGTGTAATCAATATACTTTCCTCGACTTGTAATGATAACGGTACTGTAAAGTGGAATACAGAGAGAGGCATTTTCCCCCCCTAAAAATTGTTGTTGTCCCTTCAGCTACGGGGATGAAACTTATCACATTATAGCCTTGGGTCAGGCTCTACTAGAGAATGTAAAAAAGTCCAAGATGGTCGCCATGATAAAGTCAGAATGACGTCATTTGGTCAGATTTTTCTGCTCAAAAACTGTATGATAAATTAGTGAGTAACAGTTGTCCTCGCAGAAAAGCAGGAATTGTGAAGAAAAATGACGAAAACATTATTTTACCCCACAAGGACGCCATTTTGTGTTTTAGCAGGTTTTGATCCTCTGCTGGGGGGGTATGCAAATAGGCTCAAAATGACCCCATATGATAGACTACAAATTCACGGAGTATCAGCTATCAAGTTTTTGTTTTTTTGGAGATAGGGTAGAAGTTTGGTTGGGGGTCATAATGCCACCCCCCTCCCCCCAAGGCCTGTTGGGGTTATGTAGTGCTCAGGCGTCCGAATACGTCTCTTGAAAGGCCCATTTTCGATTTCCTTCACATAAGCAACATGTATCCGAATTCCCCCATCCAGTGAAAAGAATTCGGACAAACTTTGAACGAAATTAGTGCAATTAATAATATCCCGATAGGGAAGGAAATCATTTAAATAAAAGTTCTAGGTAAGAAAACGTCAAAAACCGTCCGATTTCAGGCCATTTTACGTTACGCCCTGGATTTCTAATATTAAACTTTGAAGAAAAAGCTAGTAATTTATCGAGTTGTACAAATTTCTGTACGACTATTTTCAATTGACTTTTTCCGTATTAGCGCAATGACAATGGACAGACGCTGGCCTAACTGAACAACAGTCCAGCTTCTGCTGGGATCTTGGATAGCTAAAACCCATTTCTTCCTTTTGCTTAAATATAGGGAAATACTTTTTAACTATATAACTGCCATAATTCTGAGGAAAATAAGGTTTGTATTACCCTTCTATTTGAAGAAAGGACCACTATGCTCACATTAATGAATGCTAATATCCTTTCCGTTGGTTGTATTTAAGCTGGAAATAGGCCAGTTATCACTAGTTTAAACTATCCTATGGGAAGAAATGGGATGTTATAGCTGAACGGCTGCTCAGTCAGTGAGTACTGCTATATTGTTGAAATAAGATCGTTGTCACCATTGGACAAAATTATATATCTTGATATTTACAAAGCCAACTGCATGTACAAATATAATGCAGCAGAACTGGTGAAATGTTAGTTCAAAAAGATGTTTAAAAAAACATTCACATAAGGATTCATTGCCCAAAATGCCTGAAATTATTTAAACCACACTGAACTGATATTAGAGTGAAATGGAATCCGAATAATCCGTTGATTTTTTAGTACAGAATGTTCACAACATTTCGCTATTGTTGACAGGTTCACGGCACCGATTCTGTGCTGGTTTGAGGGTTTACCACCGACACAGGGGTATTTGTTGTGTACTAATTTACCGCTGGGTGTCTTTCATGCAATTACAAGCGTCTAGTCCGTCATTCATAATCCAGCCGTCGTCCATTAGAGAATATCCGCGTCCATAATCCAAAGACCTATTCCATTTTCCACATAACAGTATTAGCACCAAATTCAAAAGACAATCATAGTATACATAAACATAGGCTTGTTTCCTGCAAGAGAGAAGCGGTCAACAGTTTTCAATGATGCCGGCAAGACATCAAGATGTTCCAAAAATATCAAATCCGTATCGCTGATCAGTATTCTTAATCCATAATATTCGTTATAGAGTCGTCATCTAAAAAAAAGATGTATCTCAGTCCGAGATTGCGAACCACGATGAATGGCGTCCGAGCGGTAAATTAATGCGGTACATAACAAAAAACGATACGAAGGTTTTAATTCCAATTATAACCAGATAATAAACTGGAATGTACAAATTAATAAGCGGATGTATCTCAAAACTGTTTCCGTCTGTCCCCTACCGCCACAACAGAAACAATGCTTCCTGCCTAGTCCAGTCAATCTGCGGTTTGACCTAGAAAAAATTGCAACAGAATTGCGGTTTGCTGCAACTATTCCCCCAAACCACCCCGAACAACATATAAAAAATGTAGATGAATATAAGCGGGGGAAAAGTTTTAATTTGCATAAATCCAAAATGGCCGTTCTGTGCAATATTTTCGGTCTAATTTTACACAGTATACACTCTACCTTGGGCAGAGTTGCTCAAATTAAGCACTACAAATTAAAACAACTTCACATACATTCACACTGATAATATTTGTAGATATTTTGACCAAGCAAATAGCTAAGATGGCTGCCATTTTCAAGATGGCCGCTGTTCAGACAGTCGGATACCATCTCCAGCATGTTAATCCAACGGTAACGGTGGTCCTTCAAGGAATGAAGGTAACGTTGATTCTTCAAAGAATGGACATAACGGTGGCTCTTCAGGTATGAAAGTTACGGTGATCCTTCAAAGAATGGAGGTAATGGTGGCCTTACATGTAAGAGGTTGTAACGGCGGTCTTCAGGTATGAGGTAACGGTGTATGAGGCGCCGTTTGTCACTTTCTGATTTAATCTACTGATTTATAAATATCGTGTATTTAGCAGTCGGATATATAAATGTGCATAAAATGAGCGTGAAATAAACACCGACTTTAGTCAATTTTAAATCCTATATCAGCGAATAAAATCCGAGAAATATTTATAAATACCTATATTAGATTTCAACATATATATATATCTCGTTGTGTTATTTCTGGGATATAAATTCCTCCACAATATATATATATATTCCTGACAAACGATTTCTTATTTATATATCCGAGGTAACGTATCTTACTGATATATAAATATTTCAAAATGTGCTGTTGGGTATATATATATATCCAGTCTTCGTCTAACTCCGGATTTACAAATACTGTACTGAGAAAGTCTCATATATAGATATCCCATTTATAGTATGCTAATAGTATGCTGATGAGTGTCAAAAACCGATGACGTCGTCGGTTTTGGTGTTGGTTTAGATCATATTGTCTATTTCGTGTTTCAGGTGACAAAAGTCCTTGTGATCCGTGGGCAAGACATAATGAATACTAATAATAATAGCTTTCTATACATTCTGTGCTTCTGCGAATAACGCTGGTTAAAAGTAAGAAATACCTGAATGAATTTGCCCGATAATATTCACAGATGACCCACAAATTAGCGTGTGTTTACAATACCGCACATGAGAATCTGCGGAATGATTGAGCGGTGTTTGCCGACCCTTGGTACACTTGAAGAGGCTTAGTGTGACATCATCATTTTTGCGGTAAACGTATCGCAACTCATTAGCATATTATAACTGGGATATCTATATATGAGACTTTCTCAGTTCAGTATTTGTAAATCCGGAGTTAGATGAAGATGGATATATATATACCCAACTACACATTTTTAAATATTTATATATCAGTAAGATACGTTACCTTGGATATATAAATAAGAAATCCTTTATCAGGATATATATATATATGGTGGAGAAATTTATATCCCAGAAATAACACAACGAGAGATATATATATCTTGAAATCCAAAATAGGTATTTATAAATTTTTCTCGGATTTTATTCGCTGATATAGGATTTAAAATTGACTGAACTTGGTGTTTATTTCACGCTCATTTTTTGCAAATTTATATATCCGACTGCTAAATACCCGATATTTATATATCCGACTGCTAAATACCCGATATTTATAAATCAGTAGATTAAATCAGAAAGTGACAAACGGCGCCTCATAATATACGGTGGGCTTTCGGAAAGTGAGGTAAAGGTGATCCTCCAAGGAATAGTTGTAACGGTGGACTTTCGGTGGGAAGGCAACGGTGGTCCTTCCGATATGGAGGTAACGGTGGTCCAACAAAGAATGGAAAAAACGGTGGGCATTTTGGTATGGAGGTAACAGTGATGCTTCAAACAATGGAGGTACTCGGGGTCCTTCAGTTATGAGGTTACGGTGGTCCCTCAGATATGAGGTAATGGGTCCTTCAGGTATAAGGTAACGGTGGTCCTTCAGGTATGAGGAAAGAGTAGTCTTTCGGGAATGGAGGCATCGGTGGTCCTTCAGGTAAGGAGGTAACGTCGATCTACCACGTATGAAGGTAACGGTGGAGCATCAGGTATGGTCCTTCAGTTATGGAGGTAATGGTGGATCTTCAGTTATGTAGAGTACGGTGGTCCTTCAAGTAATGGTGGTAACGTTTGAACTATATAAGTAACAGTGATTCTTGTGGTATGGAAGCGACGGTAGACCCCCAGGAATGGAACCATGGCTGGCGAACCATGGCTGGGAATGATGCTACTCTAAAGAGAGAACATGGATCAGACAGTTATAACATAGCAGTTGTCCATTTAACCCTATCTGGCCTGGGCGATTTGTGGTGTACCGCAGCCTGGGGGAATGGGGGGGGGCGGCGGAAAGTGACCCTACATATTTTCGCTATTGCTGAAGCTAGAGGGCTGATACTTACCACACTATATCTTTGGATCGAGCTCTACAAGAAAATGTAAAATAAAAATCCACGAGACCGACATGATGATGTCACAGTGACGTCATTTTCAAAAACAGCATTTTTGGGGCGATTTTTCGACCAGAATACAGATACACTCGATCACAATGGCCAGGCATTGGCGGAGGTAAGATTTGGGGTAATCTTCATTGCTGATGTCAAAGGTGCATTGTAGGGTAGTTCTGGTCAGCAAAATCAGATTTGGCGTGATCAAAATTATATATATAGACACAAACATTATTCAAATCGGACACAAACATTTCTCTGTCGGATGTACTGGCAGAAGAATAGCGGCCATCTTGGAAAATGGCGACCATTTTGAATTTTGGGCAGATAAATGTCTTCCACTTCATCCGTTGTCAATTATTTATGCGAAGATGCATATTAGCGCAAACCTTTATTTGAAAATACATTCCCTGAGTGTAATATCCGCATGAATATGTGGACAGAAATCATGCAATGAGCGGCCATCTTGGATTTATGCAAATTACACATTTTCCCTTGGCTACATCAATCTACATTTTTGATATGTTGTTCGGAATCACTTCAGAGGTTATTTACCGCAAACCCCGTTTCTGTTGCAATTTTATCTAGGTTTGGTGATTTTCTCGCTAGATTGACTGGACTATTGTTCGTGGAGCAGTCGTTGTCCTACTTACTTTCACAAATGAACGAATGTATGCGACTGCTGTATGAGTCACGGTACAGCATAAAAACATTTTTGAAGGACTGCCTAGATATATAAATTCTATAGAAGCTCTACGAAATGTATCTACATGTATAAACCTCCTTCCTAGCTTAACAGCGATATTCGTAATGAGATGAGACAGCTGGCACAGACCATTTGTAGATAAAACGCCGCAAGAAATTAAATTAATGTATATACTATTTTCAATACCGGTACAGTCTAGAAGAGCATTTTAGGACCAGACTGATTTTGGTATACATCGGTTTGTATGGGGTACATCGCGAGAAAATTCTTCAATGTTATTGCGGGAGAGGTAATCGCAGTCATTCGGGTTTTCGCAATCAAATTCCATTTAGACCCAAACATTTTGGGTCCTTTTGAACCAACAATTTTAGGTACGTCACGTCTAGACCCCAAAAATTCTGACAGTGTATTACATGTATTTTCACAAAACACGCAAGACACTGAATGTTAGAATTGTCTACAACAAGGGAATGTCATTACTAATCGGACACTTACTTGGATACCGCACGCCAATATAAACCCACATTAAGTGAATGGTGTAATACCGGCCACCTTGGATTTCCAAGATGGCCGTCATCTGACCCTTATTTTAGTTCATATCTATATATTTATTCCAATTATCACTCGCGAACTTCGAGGTTAAGATGGCTCCACTATAGAAATGTGTACTCCATGGAGAGAATTATCGGCCATCTAGGGTTTCGAATTGGCGACCACAGGAAAACATTTTTTTCAAAATCTTATTAGTCAACCAAGTTATAAACTTGACGTGGAAATAAAACTTTCCATAAAAGTATCTCATCTTAGCCTACACTACCTGCTTGTATCCGATTATCTTCATAACATCGACATTTCCGATCCACTTAATTACTAAGTCGTAAATATGCCGTAGGGGCTCCATACGTACTCGATAGACTTCAAGAATTTTCAAGTTGATGAAAGTGCAAGTTCTCATCAGGGATAGGCGTCTATCCCTTTATTACTATTACTATATATGATAATAGATAATATTGTGGATATATAATATAAACTCTCCCCTCTTGATACACTATTACAAACTGCATCTAACAGTTCACCTGTACCATTTTGAAGATACGTTTATATACCTGACCACATCATGAAAATATATCTTAGAATCGGGAAAATAAAAACGCATGGTCGAATAAAACTGTATTACAGAAAAGGCAAAATACACTTCTCATGTGAATTCTGTCCCTTGGAATGAAAAAAAATGCTACTGTGAACTCATATCACCTGACATAACAGAGACATCAGAGGGCATACGATGGAATGGTCGAATGCTTCGAAACATATCTCCGTATGGTTTACCTAACACACTAATACAACGACGTTACGGTACTCCAAATCCGGGAAGTTGAATGCAACATGTAATTCGACTTTGAAGTATCCTCGCTGATGAGCCCATCAGAGCAAAAAGCGGGAAAAGGTTCAATGATGCTGACAAGGGAAAAGGTTCAATGATGCTGACAAGACGATTTTCATGTCATTCAAACTCGATGGAAATTTTCAAAACATGCTTAAACTAAACTTTACAATACGAAACGTAATGCCAGTGACTTGCCTGCTATAGCATTTTAAAAGATGAACGTTATTAATAGCCAAACACAAGAAACATTGAGTGAAACCCATAACAACTTAATTAGTTTTTCAGTTGTAGTAATGATTTACAATGTGATTGAATTCGTGATATAAGCGCAGTATCTTATATCCACTCTGTTTACTTCACTACTATTAAACGAAGGCATGCATCTAGATGTAGATGTATAGACATAGATATAAAATAAAACATTTATACGTGGAATAACGTATACTTCATATGCATTTAGACATACATGTATTTCGCTTAAAACATAGACGTCGATCCTGATAAGAGATTGCATGGGCATAACCTGGAATATCCCAAAAGTTTTTTAGCAATGGTCTCTCGAGAAAAATTCAGGAGAATATGTTTGTTTGTGATGTACGTAGCGAACAAGTCTATGAAGTCAAAATATTAAACCTCCAGATTGCTGGATTGATTTTGTGGCCCTATAAACCCTTCCCCCTTCCCCAAAACGGAAACCACCAAGTCGAAACCACTTGTGGGGCATCTCTATAACGACATTCCCTTACTTGCATAAGATCAAATGGACGAGTAGATGGACAAGATCATGCTTTATTCAAATCGACATGGGCACCAGCTGATTCCGTGCGCCATGAATGAAATATTGCAATTGGAAACAAACCATGCTTTGTTCATATCTGTATAAAATGTTCTTGAGGTAGTGCTTATATTAGCATCCAAGATTTTTCAATCCAAGCTGTCACCGTCTCCGGATAGTCACCGGAATCTCTGAAAGATCAGAGCGGATATAGTCTCTGTGTCTTCTTAGCTTTTCATATTGGGGTTATTTAGCTCTTTTTTTTATTCAAAACGGCATCGGTACCTTGAACACTTACGGACATGCTGATCCACAAAAATGTATGCTTAATGAGGTGTTAATAACCATAGATGTAACATAAATGGAACGAATATTTTTTCTGGATTTCCACTTTTCGAATAAATACATGTTTTGTCACAATGTTTCGCCGAGTATGTCCCCGGAGTTTTGAAGTGAATTCACTTGAGGCATATTCACCTCAACATCATGTTAAAAAATATTTTGGAAGTTCTTATCCAGAAAAGTCTTTGTGTTCAGTAATATATTTCTGTCAACCTAATTCTTCACGTTTTCTTCAGCCCCTTAGCCCCTCCTCACTTCCAGCTTGGGTAGCGTGAATGGATGATAATTGTGTAGTTTCTTTTTGAATTTCTGATTCTTTTCCAGATGACATCAGACCTATACGTTGTGTTCCCAGCCTCCTTGGATATCGGATGGGAGGTGGTGGCGCGCAGCCCCATTTCATGGCTGATATATAGACATATATATTTACTGAAAACAGTTTACTAAAGTCTAAACACAGTTCTCTAATTTATAGTACGGTACACATTCTTTACCTTCGCGGTTCGTTTGATTGTACACCGCGTTATCACGAGTATAAACCGTCACACAGTGGCCTAAGATCTACGCCATTCAAATGTGTTTGTCTTATTCCCTTTAGTGTACTCCTTTTATTTATTCATCAGGGCTAGAACATAAAAACCATTTATTGTGAGAAGTTTTTGTAAAACCGGTTTAGGTCCAATGATTCAACCAATCAGAATCAAGTATGCGACCGATATGTTTGATGACGTAGGTGTAACTTGTAAAGAATCGTCCATCATGGTTGATGACGTGATACTTCGGTTGAACCCGTGTTATTTGTTGTGGAGAATTCTATGGACCATTCCATTGGAGTAAACAGGTGTGTAACGAAAGTCAATTCTCTCGTGTGCGGAATATGTTCTTGAACGTGCATATTAAAAATACACCTTAATCTGACCCAGTGGTGCAATAAATATACACGATATATAACAAAAAGTTGTAATGATTATCACGACTAATGAGCACGTCTATATACGATCTTCCTTGCAGTATCAATCATGTCAATGGGGAAGGTATACTGGTTCTTACAAAATCTGAAACAGACAGATCAAATGTTAGCTTTAATTTAAAAAAACGGTATCCGCAACCAATTACATGTCTGATCATTACCGGTGTTAAACACAATAGACGGTGATTCAGGAAAGTAGTGGGTGAACTGGGAGCGCGGGCAAAGCGGTACGCTGTAAGTAGTAGAGAAAGTGGAAAACCAGCAGAGTTTTCTCCTCTTGAATTATGCCAATTCCAAAGGCTAACAGGGTGTATTTCACTTTCTTTCACTTCGCGCCTTAACCCCACGGAGGAAATACAGCCCGAATCCACGTTACCCGCACTATGGCGGCCGCGGAGAAGTTTCAAAATAAGGATTTTCCTGAAAAAATAAAATGCGAAAAACGGGCTTTACACCCCAAAAATGTGGGAAAACGGACAACAGACCTCGTCAGATGTATATGGGACCTATGCGGTCCATAGAAGGACAAACAAGTCTCAACATTCTAAATTCTTCCCTCGAACCAAAGTGCTTTTGTGGCTGAACATGTGTTATTTCCCCGAACCAAAGTATTTTTGTGGCGGGAATTTCCGTGGCGTCATCAATGCGGGGGCAAACAAGTCTCAACATGTTTTGGGACATCATCAAGTTGTGTGTAGGGTCTCCGACACTTTGGCCGTGTGTGGTAGAGTCATGCTGGGGTAGTTTGGCCTGGAAGTTCCGTCAATCTGCGCATGCGCAGTTGGAAAAGTGCAGAAAAATGACATTTCGGGTAGAGGTATTGGGATGGACTGTTTTTCTTATGGATTTTAATGTAGAGTGTGGGAGTTTATTTTTTCTGTCTCACGCTGTAGGCTATGATGGCACAGGCCTTGAGGTCAGTGGTTGACGATTGCTGAAATCTTATGACGCACCTATACGCAGAACGCAGGCAGGTATGGGGTGTTCTTTTGGGGGTGTAGCTGAGCCATCCTTGGTCCAAATGGATCGTGTGAGCGTTTTGAAACGCTCGTCGAATAGAGTCCGAATGGCGTGCTTTGCAGTGCAAGTTCTGCCAGTCTGCGCATGCACAAGCACGAAGTACAAGAAAAAGGACATTTGAGTGGGCGTTTTTTTGTCTAGGTGACCCATCCGTGGTCCAGATGGGCCGTGTGATGTCTCCTTTTGAAGTGGTCGTAGGGTAGATTCAGGCTGGTTTAGTTTGTAGTGGAAGAGCCATTCAATCTACATTAGCGCAGGCGGGCGGTAGAAGAAAAAGGGTCATTTGAGTGGATAGGATAGAGGTAGACCGTCCTTGGTCCAAATGGGGCGTCATACTGAAACATCCGTGAGGGACAGTCAGGCCGGTGTGATTTGTAGTGGACATTTTGTCCATCTGCGCAGTCGGATCGTACTAGAAAAAGGGCATTTGAGTGGACGTTTTGAAGTAGAGGCGGTGCCATCCGTGTCCAATTGGCTCGTATGTGGTGTCATACTGAAACGTTCTTGAGGTAGACTGAGACTGGAGTGGTAGTTTGGTTCAGTAGTATATAAAAAGCGCAAATTCGGAAGTGCGTAGGGGCGAATTTTGGTCCAAATGGGCTATGTGGGGTATTCTGTGGGGGACTTTTTTATTGGAAGTGCCGATATGGTGCGCATGCTTACTCAGGGAGTAGTAGAGAAACGGCAGTTTCGTGGCTGTGCGTTTGGGGAGATGTTCGATCTTGCTACATGGTAGTGTGTGTGCTTGCATGGAGGTGTCTGTGCGGGAATGCGTGTGTATAGGTGTGCACGTGTGTGTGTGTGTGTATGTGTCAGGAGACAATAACAAGAACAAGCGTATTGCTATTCCACATTTTATTATCCCCTCCATCACATCATACCCACGCTGTGGGAGCTGCATTGGGTATCTTTATAATTCAAGTGATTAATAATATGGGATATCCGGTACATCAGTATGCATGTGTATGTGGTAGTACAAAACAATTAAAACAGTGAGACCTGAAGAGGAATTTCATAACGGGATTAAATACCCATAGATTGTCTTTTCAAATTGACTTTGAATAAAGACAGAGGTCAGGCTTGTGATCTCAACAGGCAGCTGGTTCCATACATGAAACACTGTTTAAACAATTCTGCTTTATGTCGTGGTATGTACAAGTTATTAGACGCAGTAGATCTTGTCAATCTAGTCTGAATACCTCGAACAGGTTGCACTAAGTTGTGCACATATCATGGGGCTAATCCATTTAATACTTTAAACATTTGAATTGCTTGACTGTAGTCGACTTAGATTTTAAAAGAGATCCAATTGAATTGGGAGAACAAATCCAATTTATATGTCATAAAATTTGCATCGGGAGCCCTCCTAGCATTTCTGGTCTGCAGACGTTCTGTTTTTATTATAAGATTCATATTACATTGACCCTAAATTGTGGAACAATAGTCCATGTGGGGGAGTATACTCAATTATAAAAGAGAGATCATCGCCAGCCTTTATTCCAAGAAGCTTCTCACAATGTGAGGGTACTAAATTACAAGCGTCTGGTCCGTCATTCATAATTCAGCCGTCGTTCATTAAAGAATATCCGCGTCCATAATTCAAAGACCAGCCCATATTCCATATAACAGTATCCGCACCAAATTCAAAAAGACAATCATAGTATACATAAAGGTAGGCTAGTTTCCTACAAGAGAGAAGCGGTCAACAATTTTCAATGATGCCGGCAAGACATCATGATGGTCCAAAAATATCAAATTCGTATCGCGGATTAGTATTCCTAATCCATAATATTCGTAGTAAAGTCGTCATCTAGAGAATGATGTATCTCAGTCACGCTTTGATTGTGACTGTTCATATGAGCACCATGAGGATCTTGCAGTACATAGGTTCATACGGCTCCTAGCCCCGGGTTAAGCAAAATTGCGAAACGCCATAGATCGTGCACGCTACGCTCGTATATTGCTATCAGCATGCGATATGTATCGCCAAATTTGAGAAACTTTCAGTGGAGGCGCTTGGTGGTATAGCAATGTTTTATAAGTTCCTGCAACAATGTTTTGTGACGTTGATTAAAATCGTCACATTTGACACAGGATCTAGCAAATGCTACTAGGCCAGATATGTATACGCCATATGTAGGTCCCACTGGAATGTTCCTGTCCAGAAAGGGATAGTTTACGATGTCGAACTTGTAATCATCTCTTTTGTTATAAAGTCGACGAGAGAGAAGGCCCGCTTCATTTTTATAGAGATATAGGTCTAAATATGATGTGCCTGTAGGGCTATCTGTAGTTTCCTTCAAATCCAGTGAAGGTGGGTATATATCCTTTACTGCGTCATTTATATAGCGATTATCCACAGCGACAAGATCATCTATATAGCGTTTAACTGACCATTATATAAAATATTCATATCCCGGTCTAATCTTTTCTTTTCTGTTTAGTGGTTATTAACACAGATTTGGTCTTCTCGAGGTTTATACCCTTTTTGTTTGTATCACACCGGTGTAGTACATTGTTAAAATCATGGTTTGATTTACATTCAACTTCAGTAATGGAGATTCCTTCTGCTACAGCTGAGAAGTCGTCAGCATACATATGCATACCCCATTTCTCGGGCATTATAGGTAGATCATTAATATACAAGAAAAAGAACATGGGTCCCAAAATGGAACCTTGTGGTACTCCTAAATCCAGAAAATAAGTCATCGCTGTAGCAGCCCTGGATACATCGAAGACCAAGCGTTTCTGATGCCGTCGTGCAATCCAGGATATTGTAATGACAACATGTCCTGAAACAGCATATTTTGACCGCATTTTTTCAGGGCCTCTGGGGCAGCCCCATATCCTCTTTCAGGTGACGTTTGATCTTCATGGCGGCTTGATTCGTAAGGTCGCCTTTCATTTCAAGCGCAGCAGGCTATATGGCTCATAGATAGCCATGACTGTTTTCTGATGTCTGGGAGCATGGTGGTGTCCCCCTGTTGTAAGTTAGCATAATCGAACTCAGCATAAGTATCAATATCATAGTGCACAATACGATCCCAAAAGGTGGGTTTTTCCATCACACAGTGGGACGTCGCCTGACTCTCAGCGGTCGAGCTCGCCCTGTCAGCGTATATACTCTCAACAGTCTCACAGGAACACCGCCTGTGCGCGTGCGCGTAGCACAAGAACATCGCCTGTTGCACAGCTTGTGAAACCGGAAGTGCCGTGATGACGTCACTTCCAGCAAGGATTAAGTGTCATTGGGCAAAGCATGTGCGTGTGATTGGAAGGTCGACAGCTGGTTAAGATATGGTTTTAAGGCGTTAAGATAGGGGTTAAGATGTAGCGACGGGTGTCATTTCATTTCGATGAATTAGTGTCAATTCCATGGGATATCACGTCATCATTTAGACCAATCAGAGCTTCTGAGCTATTTCAATATGTCGTTAAAGCGTTAAGCTAGGCTTCTGGCGGTGTTATTTTGCTATCTCATAAAAGCAGTTCTAGCTGAAATACATGCACGGTCGACGTTCAACCGTCAACATGAGTTATACTTGGGGTGAGTGAGAACGCGCTTTCACCAGACACTACGATATGATGCGACAGCAGAAGACTTTGTATACTGCGGCCGAGGATTCTGATGCAGAGGCTGCTGAGAGTCTATCCACTGATATGGAGAGCTCGATCGCTGATAGGTTACGTCTGAGGGAATGCTGTGTGATGAAGAACCCACCTTCTTGGGATCGTACCGTACACGAGGTTATTAATACTCATGCTGAGGCGGTCGAGGACGCCGGACAGGCGGACCCCACAATGCTCCTAGACATCAGGAAAAGTCAGGGCGATCTTTGAGCCATATAGTCTGCTGCCGCTTGAAATGAAAGACGACCCTACGCACCGAGCCGTCATGAAGACCGAGCGTCACATGGAAGAGGATATGGGGCTACCGCCCAAAGAGGTCCTACAAATGCGGTCAAAATGTGTAGACAGCTGTTTCTGGACATGTTGCCATTACAATATCCTGGACTGCCCGAAGGCACTTAGGAGAAACGGACAAGACCGACCTGGTCAAAGATTGATGGACTCTGGTTGGACAAGGGCAGCCGGGATTACGTTTAACGGACAAGAGTGACAATGACAGACACAACACCAAATGGCACATTGAACAAGAGCAGCCGACAGTGCGTCTGATACACACCATACTTGGATTGTTAACATACCAAATACGACCCCCCAGCTTTTGTATCATGTGATGGAGGGATAATAAAACATGGATTACGCAATACGTTTGTTGATGTTGTGGTTGTTGTCGTCTCTTGATGTACCACACCCACACACAGACACAAGCACACACACTGCCAGGTAGCCAGATCGAACATGGCCCATCTCCCCGAACGTGCAAGCATGAAACTGCTCTTTTTATACTACTCTACAAGTGCGCATGCGCACGGTGTCGGAACTTGCAATAAAAAACAGTCTGAATCTATCTGATATGGGCTTCAATATGATACCCCATACGGTCCATTTGGATCAGGGATGGTCCACCTATAACCAAATGCGCCCCTATGCACTTCCCAGATTGGCCTTTTTCTATACTACTGAGGGCGTTACAGATGACATCACTTTCGAACAAAATTACAACTCTATAATCTTGTTTGAGTCTACCCCAAGAACGCTTCAATATGACGCCCCACACGGCCAAACTGAACCACAGATGATCCAACTCTGCTCCAAAACGTCCACCCAAATGCTCTTTTTCTACTACTCCCAAACGACCCCTTTGCACCAAGGATGGTCTATCTCTATCCCGAAACGTCCACTCAAATGCCCCTTTTCTACTACTGCCCACCTGCGCATACGCAGATTGACAGCACTTCCACAACAAACCAGCACAGCCTGACTCTACCCCGAGGGCGCTCCAAAATGAGACCCCATACGGCCCATTTGGACCATGGACGAAAAAACAAATACTCACACTCTATATTAAAATCCAAAAGAAAAATTATCCACCTTCACCCCAATACTCCTACTTCAAATGTCCTTTTTCTGCTCATTTCTGACTGCGCATGCGCAGGTTGACGGCACTCTCAGATCGCACTGCCCCAGCTGGACTCTACTCCACCAGTGCTTCAAACTGAGATCCAACATGGCCCATTGGGACCACGGGTGGTCCACCTAGATGCAAAACCCCCAGGCCTGCCTCCGTGCTGCGCAGGTGCGCCAGAACTTTTCTGTGAAATTCAACCAATGGCATCGAGACCCCTGACATCGTATTCTACAGGGTGAGACAGAAAAAAACAAATACCTACATCCTATATTTTCCGTTCTCATGTACAGTCCCATTTCCACTGGCCATTAGACTCCCCATGGTGCTGAAAATAGTGTCGGACCCCTACACACACATGGATGACGTCCCAAAACATGTTGAAACTTGTTTGTTCCCGCATTGATGAAGCCACGGAAATTCTCGCTACAGGCTATTTTGGTTCGAGGGAATAAAACCTTTTCAGCCTTCTTTGCCCAAGGGGGAGATAACTCTCGCAACACTTGTGACAAAAAGCGGCCAGAACCTGATCCGTTAGATTTCTTTTATTCAAAATGTACTCAAGTGGTAACGTATTATCATATTGGGGGAAAAAATTAACAGGGAATAAATTAAATAAGTTCAACCTGGAGTGACGTCACAAAAACAAGTGACTGAGGCGTAGGATTGACCTCTAAGGTCAACCAATGACGTCAATTAACATGGAAGGGACTGGGGGTTTCACTCCATATACATTTGACGAGTTGTAAGGCCCGTTTTCCACATTTTTTGGATGAAAAGTCCGTTTCCGCATTTTATATTTTCAGGAAAATCCTAGTTTTGCATCTTCCACCGCGGCCACTATAGTGCCGGTCACATGCCCCCGGGCTGTATTCCTTCGCGAAATGTGAGGCGCGAAGATTAATCAAGCGGAAAACCAGCAACCCTGTTGACCTTTCGAATTTGCATCATTTTAGAGGAGATAACTCTCCACAAAGGTCAATTGTGCTAGTTTTCTACTTTCTCTACTACTATTGTAATCGTTTGATGTACATTTGACAGTATTTTACTGTAGTTTTGTGCAGTACAGTAACAGTTGGCAGTGATTTACAGTATAATGTTCAGTAAATATTACGAATTACTGTAATACTACAGTAAATTACAGTGAAATGTACAGCAAAAGTTTATAGTTCAGGATTCTGGAGTAAGGGGCGATGAACTATAGTCATCGTGGAATACTGGAGATGAAATATTCAGTGGTAAATATTACAGCAATTCAGTCCAATATTCAATCGGAAATTTTATTCGCTTTCATCTTCAATGAGCATGAATGCTTCAATATGTCTTTCATTTTATGAGCAACAATTGACAATACACGTATCCCGAAGTACAGAAGAGGTGTATGAACTTCAATCTCATTAAACCGCGATAATATCACGGATTTGATTTTCTATATCTGAGTTTCAGATTGTAAGGACTTCTGAAAAAAATCGAAATTCTCAAAGCTGTTTATCTGAAATTAGTATATTTATAAAAATAAATACATGCATAATTATAGATAGTTATTCCTTTACACCGTTATATTGATACATGAATAAAGAAATAAATATTGCAGAATAATGAAGCCGTTGAATGTTTTTAAATTTCAAAATTTAAATTCCGGTTGTACATAATTACAAAAAAAAATTCAACGATCGCAAATTTCCATTTTATTTTATGTACGAACTCTATTTAGACATTTCAAGGGTAATCTATTTACACCTTCCGACAAAAAAATACACATTTCATGTGATATTTATTTACATTTCTAGGGTGTTCTTTACTTACACCTTCCATTGATGTACATTTACACCTTCCATGGGTTTACTGAGATGTATATTTACACAGGGTGTCCATCCTTCAACAAACAATTGCACCTTTCAGTGGTATTTATCTGCACATTGCTAAAATTATACCTTCCATGTGTGTTAGTCTATATTTTCTGACCAATTACAAGTTTCTGATGTAAGTTTTCTAAGTTCTCTCTGAAATAAACCTTCCAAAGGTGCGTAACTACGCATTAAATATTATTCCCCCTTCATGAAAGGGGCTTCCAGTCGTAATTAATACTGTAGATGAACTTTCACTGGTCCCTGAACCAAGTCTGGAAAGTGCCTATTAATTCCGATCACAGATATAATTTCTTTTCACTTTTATTCTATTTATGTTGCATATGTTCTCAGTTATAATAAAAGCAGAAATTAAAAACAGCAGAAATTAAGGCAAATCTGAATGCTCTGTTATTATTGAAGCACAGAAAATGAATTAACAGATGTGACAGTCTCATTAGATTTCTTGAGATCAATAAATAATTAATTGATCAATAAATATCTTATTGATTAGGGGCAGGCACATCTTTATGGAAAAAGAAGATAAAGGCAATATATTAACACAGGGCGACTTCATCATTCATAATTGTCATATTGTCATAAATTATACATATGACTTTGAAGGCCCAGTCATTATCAATTACTAGGGCGAAGGCATCAAATTTCCTTTTACACAAACTTTTTCACATAGCTCATTATATATTAACCTTACGTCTGTATCTTTCGTGACAATAGCTCTTTGTGGACATTATTGAATGTTCAACGTTTTATACATTTAGTTCACTTCTATATATTTATAGCATCATATAAAGAGCATACTTTGTTAACTTGTGCAAATATCCTTATGTACGAACAGATTTAACCTATTTCTTTTGGACTCTTCATAACAGAAGTCGTTAATTATAGAGACAGAGAAATCTCTTAAGTTTTTATATAAGAAGTAAGTCTGAAATGGAGTATTTTTATACAACATGGGTATTAAGATGAGCGAATGTTATTTACACTATATCATCGAAACGAAAGATCAAGACAGATAATTGGAATTTGTTATCTCCTGAAAAGGAATATCTATAGAATATCTCGCAGATATTACTCCCCTCCCCAGGATTGGAGTATCGGAGTATCGGTACAGGCTTTTCGTCAATCTCAGCTGGACTTTGGAGAAAATCAAAGAGATTGATGAAAGTTACAGTCAGAATCCTCATGATTCATGGCACACGGCATGATGCTGACTTTGGTACCGAAAAAGTCCAATATTCCTTTTGGATTTTTACACAGTGGTACAAATTCCACTAGGCCATTGTATTTTAGTGCATGTATATGGGTATCACTTTTACTTGTCTTCCTCGAAGTCCAGTATTTTTGTTCCAGGGGGTTCGGAAATCAGAACATGTTCTCGCTTAGGCCCAATACACTTTCCTTGTGCAGAATACTGAATACTACCGCGTAAAACTTTACTTTAGTAACTTCACACAGGATTGTGACAAGTAAACAGTCTCCAACCGAGAAGTGAATGGAGAAACAAACCATGTACGGAATCAAGTTGATCAAACGGGATCAGAAGTAATGATGTATGTCTATATACTGTTTTTCTCCTATCTCAACATCCAGTTTGATTAACTATATATTGTGCCATTTTCAGGCAATGTCTCAATGCAGCATGTGGCAATTCCAACCGGGCTTAGGCACGGTAAGTATCTGACATCATGGATAAGGAGAATAGGTCCAATATTGAAGGAATGTCCGACTGCTAGTGATGTGTGTGCTACCCGCATTTATGACTTCAGAAGTCGTCCCACCACCTGATACCGGTTGTCTCACAGACTGGACTGTATTTTCAAGCAATACAATCTATTTCATGCGGATTTCATCGCCGTTATATATGCCAGTTCGTCATAGTCACTAAATCACAGGCAGTGTTGTAACAGTGAGCAGGAATCCGTTAGAATAACTGTATAACCCTAGTCGGAAGTCAACCATCTTTGGCACAGTATGCCGCCACATCCCCGGACCCCAGGAACCAGTAACGACTGTTTTATTCCCCATTCTCTACTCTCTCTCTCTCTCTCTCTCTCTCTCTCTTCTAACCTCTGCAACAATGAAGTCCAGTCAATTGACTTTTGCACTCTTCGAGAGTTTGTGGCGTTCTGACGATAGTTTGAGCACGTTCTTGTGGCGTATTACCACATGACTCTTGTACAGTACATTGGTAATTGATTTCCGGGTTATCTGGCGCGGTCAAAGTTCCGAATTGAGCCGGCGGCATTCCACGAGGTGGGAACATTGACGGTGGTTGTCCTGGTCGCTGCTGCATCTGCTGCATTTGCTGCTGCAAAAATGACTGTTGCATTTGCCGTTGTTGTCGTTGTAATCCGAGGTACCTCATGTAAGCCCGCTGGTATTGGTTCTGAGCAACTCTGCTGGGTCCACAAGGCTCTGTGGATGTGATTAAGGAAATATCAAACCAAGATAACCAGATTATAATCCTGAATGATTCACATCCCCCCAAAATGGTAACATGTTTCAATTAATTAATTAATTAATCAATTAAACAACTGATATGGCACTTCCAAACTGATGATTTATTATTATCATACTAATAAAAAAAGAAGAAATAAACTATTACCGGTATGTAGTAGTATACACCATACCCATTTTTAAATACGTGATCAATAGGTCATTAGTTTACGAGTGGCTAACGTTCAGGCGAGATCAAAAGATGATACCGAACGATTTTTCTTTTCTGTTGACGTTGCAAAAACCCTCCTACCCAAATTGTGTTCCATGCATGCCAGTATTGGACACAAAAGGCTTTCCTTATGTACTATGTACATGTATTAGACTGTATTGGGCCATGGTAGGCTCCATGATTAGGCTAACGAGTACATCGCGTATTTCGGCACAGGTTTTCTGCTTCCAGTGGAATACAGAGAGAAACCAATGGGACGACTGTATGATGGCCGAGAAGGGACATCGCTGTATTGTGTTAATGAATCTGGACCGACACACGAAGGCAGGATGCGAAGTCAGGATGGGAAAGACGAAGGCAGGATGCGAAGCGCGAAGTCAGGATGCGAAATCAAAACATGAAGCGCGAAGTCAGGATGCGAAGTCGCGAAGGCAGGATGCGAAGTGGCGAAGCCAGGATGCGAAGCGCGAAGTCAGGATGCGAAATCAAAACAAAGCATTGCAAAGACTGGAAGCGAAGCGCGAAGTCACGATGCGAAGGCAGGATGCGAAGCGCGAAGTCAGGATGCGAAGTCGCGAAGGCAGGATGCGAAGTGGCGAAGCCAGGATGCGAAGCGCGAAGTCACGATGCGAAGTCAGGATGCGAAGCGCGAAGTCAGGATGCGAAGTCGCGAAGGCAGGATGCGAAATCAAAACATGAAGCGCGAAGTCACGGCACCTAACTTCGAGACTTCGCATCCTGCCTTCGCGACTTCGCATCCTGACTTCGCGCTTCGCATCATGACTTCGCATCCTGACTTCGCGCTTCGCATCCTGGCTTCGCCACTTCGTATCCTGCCTTCGCGACTTCGCATCCTGACTTCGCGCTTCGCATCCTGCCTTCGCATCCTGACTTCGCGCTTCGCTTCCAGTCTTTGCAATGCTTTGTTTTGATTTCGCATCCTGACTTCGCGCTTCGCATCCTCGCGACTTCGCATCCTGCCTTCGCGACTTCGCATCCTGACTTCGCGCTTCATGTTTTGATTTCGCATCCTGACTTCGCGCTTCGCATCCTGCCTTCGTCCTTCGCATCCTGACTTCGCATCCTGCCTTCGTGTGATTCATAACACAATACAGCGATGTCCCTTCTCGGCCTACATACGATTGCAGGATCATTTCGTGGTGCTTTTTCAGTATAACAAAATTTACATGCTCAGGAAGTCTTCAATTTCCATCAAAATTACATTCCCACAGGGGAATCAAGGAAAATGCGAAGAAACATTAGTCCTTTCTTCCCAACGTTTATTTTGTCTTCGTATCCGTGTGGAAATATGGGTTAATCTGTTAGTCTTCTGACCAGTGGAGATTCATGACATTGGAGTGATCCAAGTTCAGCGGCTGTATCATGATCACGTGTTCCGAGTGGAATACCTCGTCTTATGTATCAATTATAGAGATTGAGGCCTTTGGCTACACATCTCCATTTGTGGGCTTTTCTTCAGCCTTCCTATGTGTTGCTTCGTATTTGACGGTCACATGCTGAGAGTCATAAAAGAAACAGGTTTGACTCGATAGTGGTAGTTTTTGTCCAAGCCTGGTCAAACTGACTGTTCCTAGTCCGTTGAGGAGGAAACCACGACGGATGATAAATAGAAACAAAAGGTTACACCTGCAAAATATGCTCTGCCAATTATTCGTGTGCAGTTCAATATTTCAAAGAATACTTATTTTGCAAAATGAGCATTTTGCATATTTCCCATTTAAACTCGGTCGGCCATCATTTTGTGAAGATATTTCTTGTTTATTTTGTCTCGTCTACTGGTCATCAGTCAGCTACTGGTCATCAGTCAGCTACTGGTCATCAGTCTGCTACTGGTCATCTGTCAGCTACTGGTCATCAGTCTGCTACTGGTCATCAGTCTGCTACTTCCGTGTTCTTATTGGAATAGAATAGTTTCGTTTTCTGTCATCATTTGACCAGGGCAATCTAGGGTGGGGTGTATCGCAGCCTAGAGGGGAGATAGTGTTAACAAATACATGTAGTTACTAATAATTAGGGTCTAATAATTAATGGACTATGTGATTCTATTTGCGTATTATACTCATAACTATTAATTATCAATATTCACTTCAGAAGACAGGATCATTTTAATTATAATCAGCGACACACATTTGGGGTAGCTGACCATCCATTTATCTATATCTGCTAAATAAACATACGCATATTTTCCAATGATCACCAACAAGTTGTGTTATTTAGTTTTTTTCTTCATGTTCCACACACCTGCAGGGATGTCAGTCTTTTCCAGATTAATTCAATAAATATTTATAAAGATGAGATTGAGAAACAAATTGTTAAAATGAGTTTACGGTATCGAAAGTGTTTATGACCTGTAATATAAGATTTTTCATTCATCTGCTTCATTTTTCGGGTTGATGCCTATGGCTATTCACTTGTTATTTGACCACATTTGCGCTCTATGTACCCTTGGCGAAATGTTTCCTTTTTTTCTTTTCGAGTTTGGATTAAAAAAACGAAACATACTTTTCGGCAGTCTACAAATCGAGGTGATAATCAAAACGCCATAAATATGAACTATTCGAATCAATTCTATCTAAAACATGAACGTTCAAAGGATACGATCCAACAGCCGGGCATGTAAAACCATATTCTGCATAACTTGTGGTGGTAGTAGTTGGTTCAATGATGAAGGACCCGATCCAGGCGCTCCAGAACCACCCATCCCCGGAGATCCTAGAGTGCCAAAGCCAAAGTTTCCACCACCACTCTGCCACGTATTTAAAGGACTAGCAATTCCCGGATTTACAGGACTGCCAGTTCCTGGAAATTCAGCAGGGCGGGGTCCAGGAGCCGGTCTAGGCGGAAAAGCTCTGCCTCCGGGTCTGAACCCGGGTCTTAGGTCAGAAGGCCGTCTTGTTCTTCCTTGTGTAGCATCTGGAGCTGTATTAGAAGGTTGATGTCCACCTACATTTGTTCCTGTATTTGGACCAGGGAGGCTGATCCCCTGACGCCCGCCTCCGCCCTGTGGTAAATTAAAGAATGGATTCCTTGGCTGTTGATTGTGATCCACATTTTGCGCTGTATTAGGATTGGGAAGCGCTTGTCGATTTGGTGCTCTCCTGGGTGGAGCTATATTACCATTAGGGCCGCGGGATTGACCGGGTATTTGCTGTTGAAGCGTGGGAGTGTTTCCCGCTAAATTCCACCCGGCAGAATTTCTCCCGGGTGCCCCACTGAGAGGACGAGTGTTTCCTTGCCTCACTCCAGGTACGAATGCATTCTGTTGGTGTTCTACATTGTTTGGTGGTTGTAAGTTGCCGTTGGGTATCTGACCTCCAAAAGTATTTCTGCCAGGCATTCGACTAGGATGCAGTCTAGGTGGAAATGCCCCAGGCCACATTCTTCTTGGTATATTTGGATTGCCAACAGGAGGATTATTGGGTGTGATCTCCGTACCTTCCACCTCTGGTGCTTCAGTAGCTTCAACAGCGTTAGGGTCAGCTGGTGCGTTCGCAGATGGAGGAAATAACACACTATTTGGGAGCATCATCCCACCATTTGGGTTTCTGAGAAGGGAAACTGGTACCATTCCAGGGGCAGGCCATGTACCACTAAAGGGGCGTAAATTTCTACGGTTTGTTCCACTCGGTTGTCCTCCAGTTCCCGGCATCGGAAAGTTTCTTCCAACGGAATTGGGATTCAGACCTGAGGAAGCACCCGGGTTTCTTGGTCCAACACGCGGATCGACAAGGGATGTTCTTCCAGCACCACCAATATTACTGTTTCTTCCACTAGGTTCTCCCCCAGTCGGAGTGTTCCTTCCAATTCCAATGGGACTTGGAAATTGAGTAAACGAAACGTCAGGGTTTCTTTGTCCAGGACGTTGATTATTTTGAGGTGTCCCTCCATTAATAGGTTGACCACCCTGGTATCCCGTGTTATCGGTCGCAGAACTTGACGGAAACAAACGACGTTGATTTCCCGTTCCATCTCCAGTTCCCCCGCCAGAAGAATTGGGGAAATTATCCCGAATCGGACCATCTGGGTTTGGAGAGGCTGCTTCGTGATTATTATTTCGTACTGGGATTTCTGGACTGAATGGTCTTCCAAATTGATTAGTTGCAGGGTTGCCTGTTTCCGAAAAAGGTTGTTGAACACCAGATATACGACCAAGGTTTGTCGGGTTATGGATTGAAGGCCATTGTCGAAAACTGTCTGCTGGGTTTCCCGAATTCAAAAGTGGTCTAGAGGGAGTGTCTGCTGGATCGAGATTTTGCGATGGAGGTCCGGAAGGGAAACGAACAGGTGTTCTGTCTGTATGCAGAGATGCAGGTCCGTCCAGTACATTACTACCAGGATTACCTGCATTCATTATTGTAGGCCATAGTGGAAGAGTATCGACTGTATTTGCTGGCGGAATATTACCGATATTAGCATTATTCACGGAAGATGGTACTATGGGCAAACTGTTAATGCGGCGGTCAATCGTTCCAAAAGAAGGCCAAAATGGAAAACGACCATTTGCCGTAGGTTGATCTGGATTTGGCTTTCCCATATTTCCAGATGGTGGAGCTGAATTTCCGACATTATTATTGCCAGAAATATTGGATCCAGTTGATTTGGGAAAGCTACCAGTATTGGTGGTTTTACCTGATCCACCTATCGGAGCCTGAGGCGTTGGTTTAGCTTCTAGCACACTTTTGGTTGGGGCGTATGCCCTGATAGCTGGCACAAATACCGGCCTGTCACGCACTCTGTAAGGCAACTGACCCGCGGTTTCAGTTGCAGAGCTGGGTGTGTTAACTGACCCAACTGGATTAGTTATTCTTTGTTTGGTAGATCCGGGAGAATTTTTCACTTGTTGATGCCCATTTGTAAGAGAATTGGGATTGAAAAATATTGCTCCACTATTGTCAGAACTTAGAGGTGCTCTGCCACCTGGAGTCCCTGTATCACCGGGCACAACAGGAGGACCAGCTTCAGCTGGTATAGCTGATCCAGGCAGAAGATTACCCTGTCGCGAAATATCAGAGTTAGTCTCTGGGACGCCTGAAATTCTGTTGCCAGTTCTTCTGTTACCTGTGTTTCCAAGCGATCCATTTTCAACATAACCAATTCCAGGTGACCCAGGATTCCTATTTCTAGGTGTCCCAACATTCCCACCTTTTGGTGATCCAGCATTCCCACCTCCTTGTGATGCAACATTCCCACCTCCTGGAGATCCAATATTCTCAATTCCTGGCGATCCATCATTCCCACCTCCTGGTGAGCCAACATTCCCTCCTCCTGGTGATCCAATATTCTCAATTCCTGGCGATCCAAAATTCCCACCTCCTTGCGATCCAACATTCCCCACTCCTGATGATCCAACATTCCCACCTCCTTGTGATCCAACATTCCCACTTCCAGGTAAGTCAACATTCCTATTTCCGGGTATTCCAGCAGTCCTACCGGCAGGTAATCCAGCAGTCCCAGCTCCAGATGATCCAACATTCCCACTACCAGATGATTCAGGAGGTACATTCCCAGTTAATGCAGGTACGTTCTTAGGTACCGGTAATTCAACATTTCCCGAGCCACCTGGTTTTGACCCGCCTATTCGTTGATTCCACCCTCGACCTGGTGGATAACCTTGCCCAGAACTTGGTGCAGAGAACCCATCAAATCTCCCAGAGTTAGACCCCTGACTCGGCTTCGGTTCAACGGCAGGAAGACCTGGGGCGGTTCCCTGGTTATCCACTGCTATGCGAACATTACCGTCCCCAGCCCATCGTACCGCGCTACTTTGATACGGACCTCGTAGTACCAACACTCTGCTGGACGGGGAAGGAGAGCCAGGAATTTCCGGTATCCGTATTACAACACTGGGGTCGGCACGACCTGGATGATGCTGGCTTATGGTTAGCTTGGCCATAATGAACAACACAGCTGTTGTGAGGCCGTTCATTTTCCTGGAAGAATAGACAAGAAGGGAAATAATTCAATGATTTTGAAAATTATAGACAAGACAGTATTGACGTTAAAGCAAAAATATAATGCTATGAATAGATTGTTGATGGATGGATCCATTTATATCACGACACGCGGAGAACTGGGAAATATATTCATGTGACCAACATGCAGCAAGCCCATGTGCAGTAATTAGCTAATTAGTAACTTAATTGGGATATACATGTTTCCATCCATTTGTTTTCTTATCCATTTGGATAGGATAGTGGATGTTAAATATCCTTGCTTTATCCTATCCTCTGGGATCCGCCCCTGCTACTCTCCTATGCAACTTTTAGGAAAGACTGACGTTGACGTATATACCCGGGCCTACTTCACGACAAAAATCAATCATAGTGCCCAATCGGAGTCATTGTCCTTTAGTCTTAGATCCAAGTGCATACAGAGGCGGTTACTAAAGTTATCGGAAGATATGAACTGAAAATGCACCCAGATAACCCACAAAGTCTAAGTAATACTATTCATGTAACGCAATAGCTGCTGACCATGAAACAAGAAAATGACCTGTATACTTGGATGTGCGCATGAGCAGAACAACGGTTCTCATTGATCTGTCTACTGTCAGTGCATCATAAATGAACACATGCTTACGTGAAGGCAATACATTGCTACCCTTTCCGCTGAAATTACCAGTAACTGTTCAGCCAAAATTACAATAAACGACAAACGTGCTAGTGTTCCTTTCACTTCCGTAATAAAAATAAGAATTAATTATAGTAGAAATATTAATTTGTGAATGTAGCTAAAGGAAATTCAGTCGGAGAATGAAGCTTCATGATTATGGCTGAGGTATGAGGCATGTACAAGTCAGTACCAACTGACCGGATTAGAATACTAATTCCATCCAATTGAATGTTAGCTGAGTTAATCGTGTGAGCTGGGGGAAAAACGGTCTAAAAAGGTTATTATTTTTAGCACCGGTAACTCAATTAGGGGTTAATTAGAGGTCATTCCGGTTCTCATTTTCGGTCCCACTTCTATACCACTCCTCAGTCACCATTCATCTATACTACTTCTCAGTCGCCAGTTGAAATTACATGTATATTTCTACCCGTTTTGACAGTGTGCATCGTATCATCATGTAACAGCGGAAGGCTTGTTTGCAATAGCCCAAGTGGGTTGAGTCTTTTCAGACGACTATGTAATACGGGAACACAAGTCTCATGTTGAACTAAACATCACAATATTTTCAGAGGTCCATCCCTCATCATATTGGATAAAATGAAAGCGCTGGTATCAACTATTAATTAATCGATACTCTGAGCAGTTAATTAATTGACCAATCCAATAATAATATATTCTGAGTATACAGATCTATTTGTATCTGCATCAGTTTATAGTAACAGTTTCTATAGGCAAATGTGTCACTGGCTAGCCGGTATATAGGAGGCGGTTCTATAATAATTAAATTAAAGTGCATTTTCCTAGGACCGAGTCCAATCTCAGTAAACTCAGATATAATATCACGGAATATTATATTTGACTTCAGCGATATCCCGTGCGAATTCCAAACTAATTTCGTTAGCCAATCAAGTGGCTAGCTTGGTGAAACAATTTCAAAATCACGCTCACAGTAATTACGCACGGTAAAACGTGAACCAATAGTAAACATTATCGGGAAACTGTGTGCGTGGTAAACGTAAACATCAAAGGCTTCACTCCCGCCGAAAAGTCTGGTTTTGTCAGGCCGTAGAAAATATCAAAAGATCGTGCCGAATGTGTTAATATCCGTCAACTAAACGTCAATCATTTGTTAAAGTGAAAAGGCAGAAATTGTCGTGATTGACTTATTATGAGATCTCGTAGAATATCGGCGAACATTTCGCAGGAATTATTCATAGCGTCACGTCTAGATGTTATTCCCCTGATTTACCATCTTGGTTTACTTAGATTAGGACTGAGTCTTATTCATGTAACCCTATCTGGCTTGGGCGATTTGAGACCTGACCAGGGGCCTTATTCACCACCGTCAGTTTAGTTACGGGCTTCTTAGTCATTCACTAAAAGTGGTATTCCCATTCACTATTACGAAAGTGGTATTCCCAAAACCATACTTTAAGATCACTTAAATTCACGAGACTCTTAAGGTTATTTGCTTCTTAGAAATGAAGATTGATGATAATTTAGTTTGAAAACTTGTCAGTTATGATGAAAATTATCATTTCCGAGATAAAAAGTTATTTTGATATTTTCTTGTCTTATATATGACAAGAAAACTCAGAATTAAAGGAAGACGAATGGAATGCAGCATGCATGCAGGATGTTTATCATATAAGATTGTAAAATGCAAGTTCTCAGAATGGTGAAATATTATTATGGCACTAGCCCTATACAGCTTGTTCTGGTAGTGTCATCTCTTATCTGGTGTTTGAATTCCTCACACCAGCAGTATAGTCATAGCTCCGATATTACGTATTATTTTCGAGGTGGGGCGAGGGGGTCGCATCCCACACCCTGCAAAATCAGGTTAACAATAGGGAGGCGCAGGCTTAGCTACACAGAATCTCGCCTAGGTGAAACTAATTATCAATTTTCGTTGAAAGGTCTATTTCAAGCGAAAAATTATGACGGGAGTATAGGCTAATTCCGATATCGCGTAATACTCGATTAGCTGTAAAGAGTAGCTGGGATACAGATCATCACAGGGATCACTTCTGACTCTTGTGATGTTTGTAGAATTGTAGAAATATGCAGTCAGTAGGCCTATGTATGTCTGCGGGGCCATATGACTTGTCAGTACGTCGGCATCATGTTCCACCACCCTCTTAATGTTGCATTTAATTGTGGTGAAGTATGATGGAATAAGTGGTACAGATATAATGACATACAAAATAGTAAATTTTATTATTATTTATTAGCTTACACGGTATTAACACGAACAAACCTCCCGTGCAAACAGCGCCTCGTAGCGTTAAGAGGAGTTCACAGGGATACAGAGCTCCCTTAACTAAGAGTAGTTAAGGATGGTACGGGTTCTCTCAGTTTGTTCGTGGATAACACTCGTTTCCCTAAGATGACACCAAGTGTAGGTTACGTGTCGCTGAGGCCTTACGATTCCTTTGTGAATGAGGCCCCAGGCCTGCCCCTTTCCCCCCACCTCTAAATATTCTTCTTACCCCTTGAGCTAGGGGGCTGAAACTTACCACACTATACCCTTGGATCAAGCTCTACTACAAAATGTAAAATAAATCCCAGATGGCCGCCTTGATGACGTCACAATGACGTCATTTTCAAAAACTCCGTTTTGGAAGATTTTTGCTTCGAGAAAGACATGTTGTTGAATACTTGAAAAAATGATAAAAATCCAAATATACCAGACCCATGGCTACGCTTTTTGAATTGACTCATAAGGCTGAACTCAAGGAAATATGTAAATAAATGATGAATGGTAATTAGTTGAATATGATAAGCTATACGTTTTGGTATGGGTTTGAAGCTACATAGAATTAACATGGCATAAACTCAAATTTATGGGAGTCATTATTGATCGCCATTTTGAAACCATCAGACTGAAGCGATATTTTGGTTAATTTTCGTAATCAGAAGGGTCGAATTGACCTAAAAATTCATCTACTGATTTGTAACAGAAAATGCCTCAGGGTGTTAGATTTCCCAAATCTCCACCATTCTACGATATTTATCATTTTATGCAGGCAATCAAGTTATGCCTGCCATGAATGAATGGATGTATGTATATTAGATGTATACAAACATGATACAAGTCAGATCCGGCATTCAGTAGCCAGACATATGTTTGCGTCAATAAGACCTTCATTAGCCAGCCCTCATCAATAAAGAATAATAATATCCATAATTAAAACAATAAATAAAGCGTGTTTATATGAGCGTTAAAGACGTTATCACCAGAGGGTGATACACATTTGTTATGAGAGATTCAATGTACATTGTATGATCAATATGGCACCAAATGACAACTGGTATTATCTTATCCTACTCCACAATTCCAAAAAAGCTGTGTGATGGATGAATTGTCATGTATATGCTAAAAATCAACTTGAATATCATCAAAAAAAATTAAATTATCGAAAAATAGTCCACAAGTTCTATCTTCTCTGAATCAGCGTAGTATGTATTTGTCTATTTTGTACGGTGACATACAATAAAATTTTAATTTTTATTTATTTTTTTGTAATTTTGTATTTATTTTTTTCCCTGAAATTTCTGTACGTCCGAAATTAATTTCCGTACGTCCCGAAATTAGTTTCTGTACGTCCCGAAATTAATTTCTTTACGTCCCGAAATTAATTCCTGTACGAAACGAAATTAGTTTCTGTACGTCCCGAAATTAATTTCTGTACGTTCCGAAATTAATTTCTGAACTTCCCGAAATTAATTTCTGTACTTCCCGAAGTTATTTTTTTGTACGTCCCAAAATTAGTTTCTGTACGTCCGAAATTAATTTCTGCACGTCCCGAAAATAGTTTCTGTGCGTCCCGAAATTAATTTCTGTACATCCCGAAATTAATTTCTGGACGTACCGGAATTAATTTCTGTACGTCCCGAAATTAGCTTCTGTACGTCTCCAAATTAGTTTCTGCACGTCCCGAAATTAATTTCTGTACGTCCCGAATTTAATTTTTGTACATCCCGAAGTTAATTTCTGTACGTCCCAAAATTAATTTCTGTACCTCCCGAAATTAATTTCTGTACGTCCCGAAATTAATTTCTGTACGTCCCAAAATTAGTTTCTGTACGCCCCGAAGTTAATTTCCATACGTCCTGAAATTGATTTCTGTACGTCCCGAAATTAATTTCTGTACGTACCGAAATTAATTTCTGTACGTCCCGAAATTAGTTTCTGTACGTCCCGAAATTAATTTCTGTACGTCCCGAAATTAGTTTCTGTACGTCCCGAAATTAATTTCTGTACGTCCCGAAATTAGTTTCTGTACATCCCGAAATTAATTTCTGTGAGTCCCGAAATTAATTTCTGTACATCCCGAAATTAATTCCTGTACGTCCCAAAATTGTCCTTGCTCTCAAACATATACTGGTAGCTTTGCATCACACTCCTATGGTGTAGATAGGAGAATACTCGATCATACCAAACAGGTACCGGTACATGTGTTAGATTGAGTATTAAGACAATGAAACTTCATGTGTAGATATGATCATACTCAGTCATACCAGACAGATACATGTGTAAGATTGAGTATTGCAACTTCATGTGTAGATAGGATCATACTCGGTCATACAAAACGGGTACATGTGTAAGATTGAGTATTAAAACAATGCAACTTCATGTGCAGATAGGATCATACTCAGTCATACCAGACAGATACATGTGTAAGATTGAATATTGCAACTTCATGTGTAAATAGGATCATTGTGTAATATTGAGTATTAACACAATATAGCTTCACGTACATATTATTACACTCGGATCAGAAATGCACGAACATCATGAAAGGTATAAGATTGAGAGTCACATACAATATATGCGAATGAATGATCATGCTTCATCAAATCAGACTGTACAGAAATTAATTTCTAGACGTACAGAAACTAATTTCGGAACAAACTGATATTAATTTCGGGACGTACAGAAACTAAATTCGGGACGTACAGAAATTAATTTTAAGATGGACAGAAACTAATTTCGGGACGTACAGAAACTAATTTCGGGACGTACAGAAATTAATTTCGGGACGTACAGAAATTAATTTCAGAACGGACAGAAACTAATTTTGGGACGTACAGAAATTAATTTCGGAACGTACAGAAATTAATTTCGAGACGTACAGAAATTAATTTCGGGACGTACACAGACTAATTTCGGGACGTACACAGACTAATTTCGGGAAAAATTAATTTCGGGACGAACAGAAACTACTTTTGGGACGGGTTGAAATTTATTTCTGGACGTACAGAAATTCCAAGAAAAAAAATAAATACAAAATTGCAAAAAAAATAATTAAAAATTGAAATTTCATTGTATGTCTCCAGTGAGCCACCGTAAACTTTGTATATGATATGCTAAGATCAACAACGTATTTTTATACTAACCTGGCTTACCAACAGACATTTAAGTTTTATATCGTTTTGCAGAGTTCGAATCACGAGCTGCATCCAAGAAAGTCAAAGTATGCGTAGGACGTCATCATTTTTGCGGTTATACATTTCTGTCCAGTTTGTCACGATGTGGACTGTATTCCAATCGTAAACAAAACTTCATTGATTAGCTGTTCTCCCAAACCCCTTGGGCAATGTAAACACCAATAACAGTTAAAGCAGTCAATATTGAGTATATTAATTAAAGCTGCGCGGAATGATAGGAAAGATTCAACAGACTTAGTCCCTATATCCAAATAAATGTCTTTCTGATGGGTAACTAATCACTACGGCAGAACACTTAAGCAGTAAAGAGGAACATTAAAGGAATAGCCCAGGGGCATCGTGGCCCATGTTCTCTATTCACGATAATATAATTTCTGCAAAGTATTTCCTTTGTCATTTACTCCGAGAAAGTTCATTGTTAATTTGAACATGTCGGGGATTTTATTTCATTACTAATTACATTAAGACCACTTGAACGCACAAATATTTTGAAATCGGTTTTCCCCTGTAAAAGCCGGTAAACATTATAGTTATGATATGGACTATATTTTAATATACATTGTGGGTACCCAACCATGTTGGGGGAGACATCTAGTGTCTGTCTGTCTGTCTGTCCCCTATCCTTGTCTCGACGATATCTGGAGAACAACTTGACAGAATTCACCAAACTTGGATGGAAGCTTTATTGGGATAGCCCCCTCATCTAGTTAGGTTTTGGTGCGTGTGCATGCATCCGTCCGTGTCCGGTATCCGTCCTTCCGTCCAACTACTTGAACATGTATATACAGGCATTGTCTGAAAGATATCTGGAGAACTATTGGATGAAATTTCACTAAACTTGGATAGAAGCTTTATTAGGATAGCACGCTCATCTAATTAGGTTTTGGTGCGTGTGCGTGCATCCGTCAATGTCCAGCGTCCGTCCAACTACTTGTACATGTATATACAGGCCTTGTCTGCAAGATATCTGGAGAACTGCTAGATGGGATTTTCACCAAACTTGGATGGGAGCTTCATTGGATGACCCCTTCATCTGATTAGGTTTTGGTATGCATGCATTCGTTCGTCCGTGTCCGATGTCCGCCCATCCAAGCATACATATACTTGTACATGTATATTCAGGCACTGTCTGCAAGATATTGCAAGATATCTGGGGAACTACTGGACGAAATTTCATCATACTTGAATGGAAGCTTCATCGCGATGGCCTGGTATGCGTGCGTATTTGGTGTCCGTCTGTCCGTGTCCTCAAGATGACCGAATTTCACCAAACTTGGATGGGAGCCTCACCGTGATGGCCTCCTCATCCGATCAGATTTTGCTGTGTGTACGGGCTTCCATCCATGTCCGGTGTCCATTTTTTACATGTATGTAGAGGTCTTGTCCGCAAGATATGTGGAGAACTACTGAACGAAATTTCACCAAATTGGATGGAAGTTTCATTGTGTTGTCCTCCTCATCTAATAGGTTTTAGTGTGCATTCATGCATGGTGTCCTTCTGTCAGTCCTTTCCATTTTTGTTCAATCCATATCTGCTTGTCTGCCTATTGCTATATGAATCCGTAATTTCTTGGGGCATTAACTTTTTAGTGTCAGCCTATCTTATAATGTTGAGGATAACTCGCATATGTTCAATTTAGTTATCAAAATATTAATTAAGATCAACATAATGCTCCTTTCTTTCAATAATATAGTATTTTGATACATGTCTTCTCCATATCTATACCAGTTACTGCTAGTTTAATCCCCCACATTACAACACTTAATGTTACGCTGCAATAAATTAAGGTTGCCCGTCATGTGTCACTTTACGCACATACAATTGTATTGTTTCAGTTGTTCAGTGAGCAGTCTGTGTTTTTATATCAATAGGCAGATTATCACAATACCAGCCTATCTTGACTATTGCATTCAATTGAATCTATTTATTAAGGAGCCAAGTTCAAGTCCAAACAACTTGACCACTTTTCATTTTTTCACATACCATTTATACCCCTCAGCCTATCGGCTGCTGGGTCTTGTCAGCAGCTACATCCGGTAGAAATGCTATGAGATCTTAATTAATATTTCCAGATGCACAGGTTTGTTTCAGAAGACGGGTTTGGTGGTGTCATAGCTCTATAAATATTCCGAGGTCCATATTGGGAGAAATGCAACTGGGTGACATCTTTAAAATTCAAATTTGATTGGCTATTCGGAGCAAGATACAGTCAATACATCAATACAACCACCACTTGTCATATTCGGAAATCACACAGACAGAAATCAAAGAAAATCCTCGCTGCACGGTGTTGGCAAGCTCATATCTTGAATGGCTATATGACATCACGTGCGTAAAACGGTTTGAACAATTTACCCTATTCATTAGGTCAGGGTAAATGACGGAGCGTTAGTGTTGTGTTTAAATGTGAAGATGCCCGGACAGAGGATCATGGCTAAATTCAAAATGGCGACCATGACAGAAAGTGATATTTTCGTAATTTTTCTTCAAAATTCCTGCCTTTTTGGGAGTAAAATTGAACAAAAGATATTTTATTCCATATCAGATTATTATTTACAAATTTATGATCCAGTTTATTCGAAGAAAACTCATAAATAAAAAAATCGAAAAATCGTTCAAAAAATGCCTTTTTAAAATAACGTCACTCGCGGACATCTTGGATTTGTTTTTCATTTTCTTTTATAGCTTGATCCAAGGGTATAGTGTGGACAGGTCTCAAATCTCCCAGGTCAGATAGGGTTAACATATAGTATCAATGGTTTACAATACAAAATCTATACAAATCTAGCAGACAATACGATTTGAGGAAACTTCTTCCATGCTAAATTGACTGTCGATTTATGAATTCGCCATAATGATATTTGGAAAGAAATACATAGATAGTAACATCATGTGTTTACAAATGCCTAATGTTATCATCTATTCTGTTCTTTCCAAATTTACCTCCTTTTTCAGTTGTGCACCTGTCGTGTTTGGATTTGAATTAATGACCTTCATCCCCTTATTACTGACCCTGAGATTGTATAGAAATTTGAAGCATCGTTAACATTTTCCGAAAAACGTTATTCACAAATAGAGAAGTTGGTATGCATAAAGAAATTCCTCATTTACAACTTCAGACTGCAGGAGTTCAATGGAGACAATATTGTCGGCCTACTATTAGTACGCAGTATATTGCATTTTGGATCTATCAATAACTTGACATTAAATCCAAAGTAACATTTATAAAAACAATATTATAAACACAGTATTAGAACAATTCACAATATTAGTAATATTACCTGAGGTTCCACCTCGGAAGGTGACAGTTTGCCGACTCTGTATCCCTCCCCTAACTACGCGGTCATAGACCGAGTTCTCAGGCTATCCGAAAAGACTGGATTAGAGTTACCCTGGGCTAAATAGCAGTTTAGAAGATGTTGGAAGGAATCGTGAGGAACAGTGACACAAATAACTCCAGATTGGCGTGAAACAACCTGATAATCCCAGTTTTAACGATGAGCGTTTTTTTCATTTGTTGCTTCAATTTGAATAAACCGGTATAATACGCGCTTAAGGCTGTGTTACCGACATGCCGTTCTAACAGTCATACCTTATCACGAACAGCGATGGCTCTTTTTTGTTCACAGAAGGAATAAATTATCTTGTCGTTTCATAGACCTATTTTAGGGAAGTGACACTGCTGCGTTTCTTTTCAAATATTACACAGTAACATCTATTGTATCATCTGCTAATAGACACATAGTGACGTTTGAAGTCAGTAGTATAGAAACAGGAAGTCTTTTAGTATTGTTAAGGTGGAGTAATTGAAGGGGCGACCGTAAAAAATGTAGTTTACCTTGACCTTGCATTGCCATGGCAACGTGGAGAGGTGACTTTCGGTTATGTGTTTGATGGTGTGGATGCAAAAATAGGCTCCCGATCACCATCCCCCCCCCCAAAGTGTGTCTTGAAGGGCTCGTGACGTAGATTGGAAATGACGCCATGGTGCGCTGTCGAGGGGTATTAGAATAAGATGGCATTTTAGGGGTGCGCAGGGGCGTGTTTGAGCTATCTAGCGGCCATCCTTGCTCCAAATATTGCGTACAGTGTCTCGTTTTGAACCCCCCCCCCCAGATGTACATCTACGATTAGTGTTGTTTTGATCGAAAGTGGCGTTATGGTGCGCATACGCAGTCAAGGAGTAATAGAGAAAGCTGGCATTTTACGGGTTAGTTTGGGAGTGGTTGAGTGATTTTGGAATAGTCCTAGGTTCAGATATTGCGTGCAGGATCTTGCGTTAAACCGGTCGGCATGTAGACTACGATTGGCGTGGTTTTGACCGGAACAGACGTTATGGTGCGCATGCACAGTCGAGGAGTATTAGAGAATGTTGGCATTTTAGGGGTGTGCAGTGGCGTGTTAAGCGATCTAGCTGCCATCATGTGTCCGAATATTAGGTACAGGGTCTCGTCTTGAAACGCTCGGCATTTAGACTATTTAGTGGCTCGGTACACAGAACAGGAGCCGCACATTACCCCCAGAATGGTGATTCGGCGTTTTCTTAAATCAACAAAATCATGGCATTGAAGTCCCGGAATATTCATTATTTAACTAAATAGTCTAGTAAATGTCACTTTTATGTGAGTTATGTGAGTTTGGAACTATGCAGGTTGACGTACTAACAAACGCAGGTGGTGAGCACTGAACAGTTACAAGATAGGTCAGCTTTTGTTGTTTTTGTCGTTATAAGATAATTTCATACGATGTCATTTTCATAGAAATCGCGCAATTTAAAGTATAGTCATATGAAGGTTTTACGAATACTGCAGGTGCACTTCATTTAAAATCACTCGTGTTTCACACATGAAATTATTCACTCACTCTTTGGGTGAGAAGAAAATTGATTATTTTCTTCTATTTTGCTTATTTTTATGTCATAGGCAGCGAGAAGCCCCGCCCACTTAACATGGGAGAAAACTTTGTGGGTGAAAGAATGAAAAAAGTGAATACGGAATAGCACCCTTACGCAAAATCTAGACATTTGTAACGATTCTCTTTTATTTATTATAGCTGTAACATATTCTTTCAGCTACACTAGCTGAAAAATGTCAATTCAGCCAGCCTAAATGGGTAACTGCTCAGTGCCCTCACAACTGGCGTGGTTTGCACCGGAAGCGGCGTTATGATGCGCATGCTCAGTCAAGGTCCCTGAATGGCCTATATTGTGTCGTCTTGAAACTCTCCTGGTGTAAACTACGACTGTTTTTTGACTAGAAGTGGCGTTATAGTACACATGCACAGTTGAAGAGTAGTAGAGAAAGATGAGTGGTAGAAAACGATGGCAATCTAAAGGTGCGCGTGAGCGTAGTTTGCGCGATTGATGGTCCATAAGCTCTAAATGGGTGTGGGGATACCATGAGAGATGCTGGGTCTCTATAGCCTGACATAGTTGCATGTACCTCTCCATGATAGAGTGAACGAATGAATGGGGCGTACCTCTGTTTTAAGGCAGTGATGCTCCGGGGATGTGAGTAAGATCCCCTACATACAGAATCACACTCACACTAATCGCCAATGTCTTAATGCCTTAACACAGTCAGATGAGAGAAAAAGAGATGAACAACAACAAAAAATATTTCGTTTTTTACAACCTGGAGGCCACGATGTGTGTGTTTACAATTCACGAATGTTATTGTTCGTGTATCAGGAACATCGCCGACCGTGTTCACTGTTCTCCAGTTAGAAGCCTTCTAGAAACTGCCCTTGTGTTGAGTCAGTTTTCGACAATGTTCGGCCTTGTTCGTGTTCATCGGCCGTCCATTGCTCTGGTCCATCCCTGAGCGTTTTCTGGCAGTCCAGGATAATTTAACGACAGCATATCCTGGAACAGCTTTTTTCGCATTTTGGCCACATATTCAGCGTCTCCGTGTGTGATAACCCCATATCCTCTTCCAAGTGACGCTTGGTCTTTATGATGGGCGATGCCAGCCTTTGCGTGGGATCGCCCATCATTCAAGAGGCAGCATTTGTATATAAGCCTGTTGTACGTTATCCAACCCGATGTCCTCGATCGCGGCAGCGTGGGTATGAATAGTCGCTGTTGGAATACGACCCCAAAAGATTGGTTCCTCGTATTTCTCACTCATGGGATGTTGTCTGACTATCAGTGGCTGGGCATTCAGCTTGGCTGTCAGTGGGTAGGCTCTCAGTATCAGTCGACTGACTTTCAGAATCAGACGTTACGTTCTCAGTATCTGTATCGGTTTTTAGTCCCTCGAGGCTCTATGTACCCATGTATTTTCTTCTGATATCGCTTGATGAAGTAGAGTCTCGTGAACGAGCGTTTGCACTCAGAACATGTATAGCCCATGTCAGACGTCGGCTGAGCACGTCTTTCAGCTATGTTTGCTTTTATAGATGCAACACAGTAACGCCCGTCAACATCTATCTTGGCGTTTCAACACCCTAGTGAGATAGCTCAGAAGCTCTGATTTGTCTCAATGATTATGCGAAATCCCATGCATGAATTCAAACAAATTCGCTGAAACGCAGTGGTGCACGTTGCGCCTCTACGTCTTAACGCCATAACGCCCATCCCAACGCCTTATCTTATCGTCTCAACGGTTATCCTCACGCCCTATTGTCATGCCATAAAGCTGTGACGTCATCGTACACACATGGTTTGACCATTGGACATTGATGGGAGTGACGCCATCCCCGAAAGTGACGTTATCACTTGCGGTGACACTAATACTGGTCACCAGCCAGTCTACATCAGCCACAATATGTATCCTCACTCTAAAAATAAAGTACGAAGTGAGAATATCTCTTCTGATGGAAGCGCTAGTGATTCGAATTTAGCCAATCAGTGCGCCTCTTAAATCCCACTAGCAGACTGTTATCGGTATAAACAGTGCACCCAGGGGAGACTATAGTGACCGACTCTTGTAATTTACGGGGATTAAACCGTCACCAAAAATAGAAAACGAAAAGGGCCATATCGAGATAAATATGTCTTTTGGCACTTTGTCTTTAGGCACTTGGTCTTTGTCATATGATAGCAGCGAATAAACAATAGACAGCCTAATTAAGTCCTGATGCAAAAGTATTTGACCGCACAGATTGGATGATAAAGTGGGCAAAAGAGGGGAAACACTGGAATGTTTGACTGGGGAAATACGGGAAATACTGATTTTACTGATGCATAAAAGACACGGAGTAGAAAGGATAATATGTATTTTGGGGAAATGGCCTAATATAATATTGGAAATACTGAGGTATAGTAGATATGTGATTAAGGGAAAGAAAACCAAGTAAAACCAAACCAAACCAATAATTAAGCTTGAATCAAACCACAATATCCACACTGTAAACTATTGCTTTGAATTTTACAATAAGTTATCGTAGTTTTACTTACCAAAATTCGCTAGTAATTTACTGTGAAATATACAATACATAGTGCTGAATACAGTATTCAATGTAATTTTTTGCGGTAATTACTGTAAATTCACAATATGTATACTGTACATGTTACAGGAAATTACTGCTTTGGTTCAGTAAACTTACAGTAAATTACTGTGAAATTTACAGCAGAAGTTCACAGTACACAAGTTGTTGTTCATTGTTGTGTATTTTAAATCATCTGCGCACATCTTGTCAAACGACATCTGGTGATGGGCCGTCAGCTGCACAGGAGCTCGTTACCGTTGTTAACTGGTTAAATAGGTTGATTATAGGGGGGTCGAAGTCGGTACCTCGTTTATTACCTACCTCGACTCCCCCCTATAATCAACCTATTTAACCAATTAACAACGGTAACGAGCCCCTGTAGTCAGCTGATGATTTACTTGTCCAATCCATTAATGACGTCCATGATGACATCTTGGAATATGTTATGTTCGGTTTATTCCAGGAAAAGTTTTTCTTCCTGCATGGGATCAATATTCCCTCAGTAAAGAGTAAAGGGAACTTAAAATAGAAGAACTAAACTGAGATACGGCTTCAAGGAAATAAACTCCTTTGGAACTTCGTGTCCGGCTACAAGTAAGTATATTGTGTAGGCAGAGATATACCGAACATGGGCTGTTAACTGAAAGTTAAACACGGTGCAAAACTATAAGTAGACAAGAATACAGACAGATCATCTAGATGACACAGAACTAGACGCTAAAAATAGGATGAAGACACGTTAAGATATTTTTAATACTCAAGGTACATGTCCAGGAGGGTTTAAAATATCCGTCCATCTCACGTTTAAGATAGATACTTTGTTTCCCCTGAACTTCTTTCCAATGCGGAGCTAGACGTTCATCTTTAGATCATACAATTATCTGTCAGTATATACCTAAAACTTGACCAAGACGAGGCTTCATTCGCACTAACTGAACGATTATTTATATTCTTGAAATCTTTGATCTGATCACCATTAAAAACATTCGATGACGTCAGGGCGCACGAAACTGGTAAATTAATGTAGTGTCCATAAACGGGGTTTGCGATATTTTTCTCTCGTATTATATGATTTATATGGATACTATATGTACCAATATTACCAACAATGACCTCTTGTGAAAACAATGGAGATAATCAAGTCAAATGGGGACGATTACCTTGTAGCTATTGATCAGTTGTAATTTCTTCACATCAATAATTTATAAGTTTGATATAACATGAAGCCCGACGCGGAACAATCTACATATGTACACTCTTAACACGCTAATGTTAGATTTAACATCTAAAGTGTTGGAGGAGAGAAAACACGTAGAAAATGTTGTATTGACCACTTTTGAGTGTTGGATACAACAGCTTAAAATGTTGCATTTAACACTTATATGTTATAAATACACTTTCTAAATGCTTTCCCTCCTCCAACACTCTAGATGTTAAATCTAACATTAGCGTTTTAAGAGTGTAATACGTTTTGCAGAGAATGAATGAACTGCTTGAGCCGGGTGGCCAATTTATTCTCTCCTTAGATCATTTCATATTAATTCGAGTAATTAATTTCATGTGAAACGAGGAATGTTTTTTTGCACCAACGTACCTGAGATTTAACGTTAATATAGTAGAGTTGCACTCTAGCTAATGTATGTGAAATATATACTGTATGTATAAGAATCCATTCTGCACCATAACCAATGGAAATAAGAGTGTATATATGGCCTCTATTTATGAAAATCGCAGTTACATCCTTACTTGGTTTAATCGTAAGCTAATAATTAGTTCATTTTAATTAATTTCGTGAGAAACTCTCAAATTTAGTTGAATAAATTACCAAACCCACTTAATCACATACAGCTTAATTGAAAATTCTGTAATCGAATGGGTTGTGAAATGAAATGCCCCAATTCTAGTAGGTCTGGCTAATCTGGATAATTCTGAGGTAGTCTGGATAAGTCTGGGGTAGTCTGGATAAATGCATGAAATATTCCTAGATTTAGGGTATACAATTAAGAGATTTACACTGTACCATATTATTTAACTACCGTCCAAAGATCACTACAAGTCATATACGCCAAATGAAAACACATATTCAACTTTCTGCTGATCTATTTCGCTTTCATATATATATAACACCTAGTCCATTTGGTTGATGTGGTGAGCGGAGGGAAGTTCGAATGTACAACTATATACCCGCCTTCAACCTTTCCAAAAAATTTCTGTTTGCCTAGGCTAAATTTTCACTGTGAGGTAACGACCAATTCTCAAACCACTAAAACCAGTCTATTTATCGAGCATTTCTGGTCTATATTGAAGAAACAAAGATATTTTAATTATACGACACGTATCATGCATATTACGTCTATCACGAAAAGCGATCTTTAATAGATTTATTTCTCAAAATATATCCGAATTTCATGGTGCATCTTACAAATAGAAAATACGGAGTCAGATTAGTAGCAGATTGTATATAGTGTTCTTGTCTTACTTAGTAAGTAATGTTCTTGTCTTACTTAGTAAGTAATGTTCTTGTCTTACTTAGTAAGTAATGTTCTTGTCTTACTTAGTAAGTAATGTTCTTGTCTTACTTAGTAAGTAATCTTCTCTACATTCGTTTTAAGAGCATAGTGTTATGCATACTGAATACCAGTTGTCAGCACTGATATCTATTACTTATATCTTTATTTTAATTAAGAAATAATTCCTTGTTCACTGCGGTAAAACAAGTAAGATAGATCGCGATGCAATAGGATGAGTCTTAAATTTGATCAGAAAGGACAAAGGAATTATTTGTATACTAGTATAGTACTGCAAACGACACAAAGTGGAGATTTTTTTCTGAGAAATGCAGTTTATTTCCACATAAAAGCGGGTTGATTTACACCCCTATGCCTGTAAAAAATGCGTTGGACCATCAGTTAAACGAAGCAGGTAAACACCTACAAGTCACCTGCATGGGAGGAGTCCACAGTGTAGCGGTTCGGAGCATGCTAAAATGTTATTAACGTTCAAAATGACGAAATATGTCAGGTGGGAATTTCGAACAGTAATGTTTGTTTGAACATAAATGTTATTACACAATATGTAATGGGATCGGGGTATAAGTTCTTAAAACTTATGTCACTCCTCTACCTACAAATGAGAAGGGGAGCTCTAATTACAAATAAAATTCACAAGCTGAAAATACTGTTATGAGATGTGTCAACAGAAACTTCTACCAAACACCATGTGTATTACCGAAATAACAGTACCGGGTATTACATACAAAGAAGAAAGCTTAGGTGCCATTTAATTTGCATAGACGGCACCTTTTCTCGGTTCGGATTGTTCGTGACGTCATGATTTGATTCACTTGTCCAGTTGCGCCCGTCCCGAGGGGAAATAGTCCCACCCGTATACATCGATATGGTGTTTCTTCGCCATTTTGAACGTTAATAACATTTCAGCATGCCCCGAGCTGCTATATACTGTGGACTGTGGACTGCATAGGGGTGTAAATCAAGCCGCCTTTACGTGAGAATAGACTGCATTTCTCAAAAAAAAAATCTCCAAATTATGTCGTTTGCAGCATACTAGAATAGAAATAATTCCTTTACTGCCTTCTTGATCAAACTTAAGACTCATCCTATTGCATCGCGATCTATCTTGCTTGTTTTACCGAATTATTTCTTAATTAAAAGAAAGATGTAAGGAATCGGTATCAGTGCTGACAACTGGTATTTGATTTGCATAACACTATTCACTCTTAAACCACTAGTGTTGTATATACTAATCAAAGTGTTATATTCACATTTATAATGTTGAACTTAATTTTGTATACAGCACTAGTGTTTTAAGAGTGTGCTTTTAAATTAAATGTAGAGAACATTTGGTTACCGTATGTGTACTATTTCTATTCAAATATGTTCAATTTTCACTGTCAGAAGACAAACCATTCATGTAAACGTGCACACCTTTGTGCTGTAGCTTATAAATGGTGTCTATACTGCACCATTTGTAGAGTGAATGCAGTTCAATCTTCTTTGTAAGTTCCTGACTTCACCACAAATTCTTTGCTTCTCTGCTGTTTTATCGCGGACTATGATCTTGGTGGCGGTGCAATCACTGCAGGTGCATGCTCATGCTTTAGCTCCCAGAAATTTTATCGACCGGTAGATTTGTTCGGTATAATAATAATACAACGAAGAAAGGCAAGTTTTATATGAAATTCAAGGCGATAATGTTCATAGATGTTTAATCTTTCATTCAATAAAACTGGTGTCTATAACAACTTGATAAGTGTGCCCTTGCCCTAAAATATAAACTTTCCCAAACTAACCGTGCGTAAAATAACCATTGAGCAAGCATATGAAAAATTATTTCGTGATTACATAGCCCTATGAACATTGTTATCAGGTTTTTTTTGTTCTGAAAGGGGCTTCAAGGGGGGCTTCCCTTGCCCCGTTGTGCTCTAGTCAAGATATGAAATTCATGCTTATCAAATATACAACCTTATCCATATTGTGCGTTATCCTATCAAGTCATTTCGTGTAAATATAAAAGCTGGAAATTAATCTAGGTAAAAAAGCACAGCATTTCATGAACGAGCACAACTTGCTTGTTCGTTGCCAGACTGTTGTCAGTTGTTTTTGATCGCCGACCCTGTGTCGATACTGGCGAATTATTGTTTCTGATTGTCGATGTCGACAATGACGAATTATTGTTTCCGATATAAGCCAAGAAGTGATACCCCGACAGACCAGGCCGGATCGCCAATGACGGCATATTGGAGTCAGCCAGACTGGAAGTAATATCAGCAACAACAAGTTAAGAGGTGAGAGTCTCTCTAGATCATACTGATTATCTTTTTTTTTATAACTTTTCAGAGGTCACAATATCCTGCCATGCTCCGTTTGGGTTGGGCGTCTGAGGGTTGAATATATGCTATTATGCTAACTATATTTATTTTGATATGGTAATCCACTGATTTTGCATACGATTGGCCGTGGAAAATTTGCATTGGATATACACGTTGTAAAGAATAAAGTGATACACATTGGTCTTGCATCTTGGCTTGATTGGTTCATCATTGATAACAAACTGCTGACAGAAACGGGATACCAATATTCCATTTAGTATTCAATTTCTTCACGATAAACAACCGGTGGCATGACAGAAAGCTCAGATCCTGAAGTGGAATGATTTCGTAAGTGGAGACCTAAAACTGGGCAAGGCGATGTTCCGGATTCCGATGAGGACGGGAGGGGCTCAGATGACGGGGAAGGAATAGATTACCCTAGTGTCAATACTAACCAGAGGGGATGTGTCACAGATGGCGGTGATACAGGGTTTAGAGGCAGAAGGCGGCAAACTGTTCATGTAAAATTCTTATGATGAAAGGGAAATATAGGCGATCTAGGTTAAGATCATTAGAACCATACCAGGGGAGAGAACTGGCAGGAATACTTTTCGCATTTTTTAGACTGTGCAGGACTGGGGGATGGAGGGTAACGAGAAGATTCTAACAAAAGAGTGGTCCCGCCCGGACATTGTATGTAAGTATTTCTGAACTAGAACGTGTTCTTATCTAAGAACAAGATAATACATTTGGTAGCAGCCGTCACCAAAACAAATGATTATCTAGGTTAGAAGTAGCTAGGTGTCATAGCGTCTCACTTCCCTCACCGCTATGCCGACGACAAATACATTTCCCTGGTGGTAACTCGAACATCTCCATGGCGCACTTATTATTACCTTTGCGCCCTATTGGATCTTCATTAACTTGAGAAAATGGGCCGCCATGAACAAAACTACAGAAATGGCAGACTAAATGGCCATTCGTCGGTCAAAAATTAATTACAGACGTTAAAATTATCCCTATGGAGCCTCAAAATCACCTGAAATCGAGGGTCAAGAAGATGGCGGCCCTTTTTCTCAAGTTAATGAAGGTCCAATAGGGCGCAAAAGTAATAATAAGTGCGCCATGGAGATGTTCGATTTACCACCAGGGAAATGTATTTGTCGTCGGCATAGCGGTGAGGGAAGGGAGACGCTATGAAGCTTAGCTAGGTTAGAAGGTGAATGATACAAAAGTACTGTGCATTTCATGATAAAAGCATGAAACTTGGCATGTTGCTAGACTGACTATACGAAAAAAATTAGATATAGGGCCATCACAGATTTGCCCTATGTAGGTCATGGCGTCCATTTTTCAAAATGGCGGCCATGATGTGCAGCTTTGACGTATTTCATGAACAAAAACGCCTGATTAGGAACGTTTTTGAATGAACTGTTCCGTTTAATCATAAATCATGCCTTTAATAGTTCATTGAAACATTCTATCGGCGAAGAATTGTGGGTAAATCCAAAATGGCGGATCTTATAATGTAACGTTTTCTTTTATACAATCAGCTTATCCCATAGAAATGTGATGTGTTTCGCATCTGAAGACTGAGAGATAACATAATGCGCAGCCTCAGTGTGACCTTCATAATCGTATGTAACTTTTAGGTACCGTCTTTCATCTGTTCATGCGAAATGTTTTCCCCTTTTAACAGTCAATGGTAATTTTTTTAGACACCCTGTGGATCTGTTAAAGTTCGGTCATGATTATATCTCCTACGCCCAAACATATAATTTGACTAGTTCTTGGTTCTCTACATGAATAGGAATAAAATGAAGGTGGTAGATATTGTTCTGCCGATCGAATAGCGCAATAGGACTATTCAACCGTCAGCAAATGCGACGATAGTTACATGAAAGGGGTTGATGGGCTTCTGAGCTATTTCACCAGGGCGTTGAAGCGTTAAGCTAGGCGTTGGTGGGCTTTGCTGTCCATAAAACAAACGTATCGCATAAAACGTGCGCAATCGACGTTTCACCGTCAACATGGGTTATATTTGCTCTGAGTTCAAACGCACGTTCAGCAGACACGATATGATGCAACATCAAAGGAATATACATAGATATGAAGACACCGAGGTGCAAGAAGCCGGTGCAGATGCTGAGATTATACCAGCTGATTCTGAGAGTTCAGCGTCTGATACCGGTGCAGAGACTGCTGCAGGGAAGTGCGTTTGTGGAAGAACCTACCTTTTAGGATCGTATTGTACATGAAGCTATTGATATTTATGCTGAGGCGATCGATGACGCCGAACAGGATAACTCAAAACAGGCGTGCGTCCAAATGCGACCCTGCATCAGGAAAACAGTCATGGCGATCTTTGAACAGTATAGCCTGCTACCGCTTGAAATGAAAGGTCATCACATTCACATGTTCATCATGAAGACCAAGCGCCACTTGAAAGAGGATATGGGGCTACCTCCCACAGGGGCCCTGCAAAAGCGATCAAAATGCGCAAACAGCTGTTCCAGGGCACGTTGCCGTTACAGTATTCTGGCTTGCCCGACGACGATTAGAACAAATGGATCAGAGCGATCATGGACGAAGGTTAACGCAACATCAAATGGCGGCTTCTGATTGGACAAGAGCAGCCGAGAATACACCTCACGGACAAGAACGAATATGACAAACGCAATACCGAATGATGGCGTATGACTGGACAAGAGCATACTTGAATTGTCAAATTAAGCCGGCATGATAATGGATCGAAATGGTTCACGAATTTCAACGACAACGGTCAGTAAAGTTAAGAACATGGAAAAAAGTAAAGGTATTTTTGATAACTCACGCGAATTTGTGATATGCCGGCTTCCGTAGTAGTCTGGATGAAGGAGGCATCGGTGTTCTCCCTACCTTCAGCTCTGAGCTCCCAAGCCTACTATCCCCGAGTTCAGAGCTCCCAAGCGTCCTATCCCCCAGCTCAGAGCTCGTGCATATAAACACGACATACATCGGTGAGCCTTCATTATACGACGGGTGTCAGAGGAGACGAGAGCCATGGCTTACGCATGTCACTTGTATTCGAAACTGTTGCCCAGCCTGCTTAATCTGCGTAGACATTTGCTTTCTATGCATAAACATTGGGTAGACGTACGTCAACCCAAGCAAAGGAGTCCAGATAACGTACACCTATGTCTCAAACAAGAGTATTAGACCATCCATATACGATGACGGTGAGCGGTCCGTCCTTGTGTGGAAAAACGTCCTAGGTGATGAAGTTGTTACAGGAAGGCCCAGTAACTCCAACTCCGACACGCGTTGTATGGTGTTATAGCCAATGACAGAGCGCGTACGAGAATACGTGATTAAACAACGTGAGCTTTGTTCCGGAATTCCTCGCGATATAGACGAACCGTATTGCTTCGATTCTTCCCAGACCAGTATCATCGTACTCAGTGAACCGATGAGCATGGTCGAATAAAATTCGAAAATCATGGATCTATTCACCAAACTGTCACGGTCTCTATTTCCTTCAAGGTAAAGCATCCCTATCGACAGATATCAAATCAGGTGTAGGAGAAACGGTGGTCCCAGATATGAGTGTGCGCTGCTATGATTTCATCCAACCAGACAATGACATCTGAAAAGTGCCACTCGGATATCAGAGTCCGCCCTAAGTAAAGCATAGGCGACCGAGCACTGGTCTCTGAGGAGCACTTGGATATCATAGTCCGCCTTGGGTAAAGTATAGGCAACCGGACACTGGTCTCTGGGGACCACCGTTTCTTTCACACCGGTCTTCGAACCGGGAGACGAATTCATCCCAGAATGTGGACTTTTTCATTCAAACCTTTACCCGAGCTGTGAGTCGCCCTACGGGTATCTGTTCGTCGATTTAAAACCCCATCCATGACGCACGAATGCTAATGACAAACCTATTACCTGGGGAGCGAAATCAGAGACATTGACCAGTGTACTGACAGCCCACAGCAACCCAATTATGGACCCGAGTACCTCTGACCATCATATCAACAGATTGAAAATGCCCCTTGGATGCCAGAGACAACGATATCCATCCGAAACATTAGAAAACTTTCACGCGCCAGACGGTTACCGTTTTCCGTAAAAACTTTGATAAGTCACCAAGTCCCGTGCTCCATACCAACGCATGAACCTAGTCCCCAGGAGACGGCTCGAACTCGATAAGTGGAAGGAGCGCTCGTAGGACTGGTGACATGGTCGACGAAATGACGCGTGATGAATGTTCCACACCGTCCCTGACCCTCGTATTCATAGTGCATTGGTTCCTCCGGTTGCGCATGCAGAGCCCTATGCCATCGCCCCATATTACCCTAGGGCGGAAGCCCGAGTTGAGGCCACTCATTTGAGGGAATCCCCATGTCTCTATCCCCATTGGTTCTCCGTACAGGGGTTTACTTCGGGTTGCGCATGCGCAACCCTATGTCCTTCCCCGCATTACACTAGGGCGGAAGCCTGGGTCCAGGCGACTCATTTAGTGAAATCCCTATGTCTCTAACCTCATTGGTTCCCTGTACAGGGCTGCATTTCCGGTTGCGCATTTGCAGCTCTATACACTCACAATACACTACCATGCGGCGGAAGCGTGGGTCAAGGCGACTCATTTGGTAAAATCCCCATGTCTCTAGCCTCATTAGTTCTCTGTACAGGGCTGCATTTCCTGTTGCGCATGTGCAGCATATGCCCTCACAATACACTACCCTTATTTCGTGACGTTCCCCTGTCTCTAATGCATTCGCTCAAATGGTTGCCAATGAATAATTTTGCATTTTGCAAAATGGCCGCCATGACCTACATAGGCCAAATTTGAGATAACCCTATATTCAGATTTACTTGTATAGATATGGTCTACCTTTATGCCAAGTTTCATGCTTTTATCATCAACTGCACAATGCTTTCACCATAGCCAATGAATGATGGAGGCGGCCATCTTGCAAAATGGCCGCCATGAACTATATAGGCCAAATTTGAGATGACCCTATATACAGATTTAATTGTATAGATATGGTCTACCTTTGTGCCAAATTTCATGCTTTTATCATCAAGTGCACAATGCTTTCACCTATCGGCTGCATAACGAGAATGCGGGGTTGGCTTGAGACAATGGCACTGAAGGTATATCTGTCTAAACGTCCAGACACAGGAGGAATTAGCTCTAAATCAAATCTATAAATATGTCACCATAGAAATTAAATACATGTGCTTTGATAGACTTTGTATCATAATAGCGAATGCAGTTGATATAACTGAGCGGCTTGAGGCCTTTCATGGTTATGCAAAGGACAAGGAGAATTGAACACAATAAATGTAGGTTGTGGGAAAAGATGACGGCGTACAGATATATACGTCATATAACCCCATAAGCCTATATTCTGCGTTTTTATCTAAAAACACACCATGAACCAGAAAGGATCCATGCGATGATTTTTAGCCCACCATCACCATATGGTGGGCTGTTCAAATCGCTTTTCGTCCGTGGTCCGTCGTCCGTCCGTCGTCCGTCGGGTGCGTCCGTCGTCCGTCCGTCGTCCGTCGTCCGTCCGTCGTCCGTCGTCCGTCCGTAAACAATTTCTTGTTACCGCGATTTCTCAGGAACTACGTTATGGATCTTTCTCAAATTTGGTACACAGGTTCCCCTTGGGGTCTAGTTGTGCAAGATACGTTTTCTGGTCCGATTCGAAAATCCAATATGGCCACCAGGCGGCCATCTTGGATTTCCCCATGAAACCTTGTTATCGCGATTTCTCAGGAAGTACTTTATGGATCTTTCTCAAATTTGGTACACAGGTTCCCCTTGGGGTCTAGTTGTGCAAGATACCTTTTCTGGTCCGATTCGAAAATCCAATATGGCCACCAGGCGGCCATCTTGGATTTCCCCATGAAACCTTGTTATCACGATTTCTCAGGAACTACAGCATGGATCTTTCTCAAATTTGGTACACAGGTTCCCCTTGGGGTCTAGTTGTGCAAGATACCTTTTCTGGTCCGATTCGAAAATCCAATATGGCCACCAGCCGGCCATCTTGGATTTCCCCATGAAACCTTGTTATCGCGATTTCTCAGGAACTACTTTATGGATCTTTCTCAAATTTGGTACACAGGTTCCCCTTGCGGTCTGGTTGTGCAAGATACCTTTTCTGGTCCGATTCGAAAATCCAATATGGCCACCAGGCGGCCATCTTGGATTTCCCCATGAAACCTTGTTATCTTGGATTTCCCCATGAAACCTTGTTATCGCGATTTCTCAGGAACTACAGCGTGGATCTTTCTCAAATCTGGTACACAGGTTCCACTTGGGGTCTTGTTGTGCAAGATACCTTTTCTGGTCCGTTTTGAAAATCCAATATGGCCACCAGGCGGCCATCTTGGATTTCCCCATGAAACCTTGTTATCACGATTTCTCAGGAACTACAGAATGGATCTTCCTCAAATTTGGTACAGAGGTTTCCCTTGGGGTCTAGTTGTGCAAGATACCTTTTCTGGTCCGATTCGAAAATCCAACATGGCCACCAGGCGGCCATCTTGGATTTCCACATGAAACCTCGTTATCTTGGATTTCCCGATGAAACCTTGTTATCGCGATTTCTCAGGACCTACTTCATGGATCTTTCTCGAATTTGGTACACAAGTTCCCCTTGGGGTCTAGTTGTGCAAGATACCTTTGCTGGTCCGATTCGAAAATCCAATATGGCCACCAGGCAGCCATCTTGGATTTCCCCATGAAACCTTGTTATCGCGATTTCTCAGGAACTACTGCATGGATCTTTCTCAAATTTGGTACACAGGTTCCCCTTGCGGTCTAGTTGTGCAAGATACCTTTTCTGGCCCGATTCGAAAATCCAATATGGCCACCAGGCGGCCATCTTGGATTTCCCTATGAAACCTTGTTATCACGATTTCTCAGGAACTACAGCATGAATCTTCCTCAAATTTGGTACACAGGTTTCCCTTGGGGTGCAAGATACCTTTTCTGGTCCGATTCCAAAATCCAATATGGCCACCAGGCGGCCATCTTGGATTTCCCCATGAAACCTTGTTATCGCGATTTCTCAGGAACTACAGCGTGGATCTTTCTCAAATTTGGTACACAGGTTCCCCTTGGGGTCTAGTTGTGCAAGATACCTTTTCTGGTCCGTTTTAAAAATCCAATATGGCCACCAGGCGGCCATCTTGGATTTCCCCATGAAACCTTGTTATCACGATTTCTCAGGAACTACCAAATGGATCTTCCTTAAATTTGGTACACAGGTTCCCCTTGGGCTCTAGTTGTGCAAGATAACTTTTCTGGTCCGATTCGAAATCCAATATGGCCACCAGGCAGCCATCTTGGATTTCCCCATGAAACATTGTTATCGTCATTTCTCAGGAACTACTGTATGGATCTTTCTCAAATTTGGTACACAGGTTCCCCTTGGGGTCTAGTTGTGCAAGATACCTTTTCTGGTCCGATTCGAAAATAAATCCAATATGGCCACCAGGCAGCAGTCTTGGATTTCCCCATGAAGCATTGTTATCATCATTTCTCAGGAAGAACTGCATGGATCTTTCTCAAATTTGGTACACAGGTTCCCCTTGGGGTCTAGTTGTGCAAGATACCTTTTCTGGTCCGATTCGAAAATCCAATATGGCCACCAGGCAGCCATCTTGGATTTCCTCATGAAACCTTGTCATCGCGATTTCTCAGGACCTACTTCATGGATCTTCCTCAAATTTGGTACACAGGTTCCCCTTGCGGTCTGGTTGTGCAAGATACCTTTTCTGGTCCGATTCGAAAATCCAATATAGCCACTAGGCGGCCATCTTGGATTTCCCCATGAAACCTTGTTATCTTGGATTTCCCCATGAAATCTTGTTATCGCGATTTCTCAGGAACTACAGCGTGGATCTTTCTCAAATCTGGTACACAGGTTCCCCTTGGGGTCTTGTTGTGCAAGATACCTTTTCTGGTCCGTTTTGAAAATCCAATATGGCCATCAGGCGGCCATCTTGGATTTCCCCATGAAACCCTGTTATCACGATTTCTCAGGAACTACAAAATGGATCTTCCTCAAATTTGGTACACAGGTTTCCCTTGGGGTCTAGTTGTGCAAGATACCTTTTCTGGTCCGATTCGAAAATCCAATATGGCCACCAGGCGGCCATCTTGGATTTCCACATGAAACCTCGTTATCTTGGATTTCCCCATGAAACCTTGTTATCGCGATTTCTCAGGAACTACAGCGTGGATCTTTCTCAAATTTGGTACACAGGTTCCCCTTGGGGTCTTGTTGTGCAAGATACCTTTTCTGATCCGTTTTGAAAATCCAATATGGCCACCAGGCGGCCATCTTGGATTTCCCCATGAAACCTTGTTATCACGATTTCTCAGGAACTACAAAATGGATCTTCCTCAAATTTGGTACACAGGTTCCGCTTGGAGTCTAGCTGTGCAAGATAACTTTTCTGGTCCGATTCGAAAATCCAATATGGCCACCAGGCAGCCATCTTGGATTTCCCCATGAAACATTGTTATCGTCATTTCTCAGGAACTACTGTATGGATCTTTCTCAAATTTGGTACATAGGTTCCCCTTGGGGTCTAGTTGTACAAGATACCTTTTCTGGTCCGATTCGAAAATCCAATATGGCCACCAGGCAGCCATCTTGGATTTCCCCATGAAACCTTGTTATCGCGATTTCTCAGGACCTACTTCATGGATCTTTCTCGAATTTGGTACACAGGTTCCCCTTGGGGTGTAGTTGTGCAAGATAACTTTTCTGGTCCGATTCGAAAATTCAATATGGCCACCAGGCAGCAATCTTGGATTTCCCCATGAAACATTGTTATCGTCATTTCTCAGGAAGAACTTCATGGATCTTTCTCAAATTTGGTACACAGGTTCCCCTTGGGGGTCTAGTTGTGCAAGATACCTTTTCTGATCCAATTCGAAGATCCAATATGGCCACCAGGCAGCCATATTGGATTTCCTCATGAAAACTTGTCATCGCGATTTCTCAGGACCTACTTCAAGGATCTTTCTCGAATTTGGTATACAAGTTCCCCTTGGAGTCTAGTTGTGCAAGATACCTTTTCTGGTCCGATTCGAAAATCCAATATGGCCACCAGGCGGCCATCTTGGATTTCCCTATGAAATCTTGTTATAACGATTTCTCAGGAACTACATCATGGATCTTCCTCAAATTTGGTACACAGGTTTCCCTGGGGTGCAAGATACCTTTTCTAGTCCGATTCGAAAATCCGATATGGCTACCAGGCGGCCATCTTGGATTTCCCCATGAAACCTTGTTGTCGCGATTTCTCAGGAACTACAGCGTGGATCTTTCTCAAATTTGGTACACAGGTTCCCCTTGGGGTCTAGTTGTGCAAGATAACTTTTCTGGTCCGATTCGAAATCCAATATGGCCGCCAGGCAGCCATCTTGGATTTCCCCATGAAATATTGTTATCGTCATTTCTCAGGAACTACTGTATGGATCTTTCTCAAATTTGGTACACAGGTTCCCCTTGGGGTCTAGTTGTACAGGATACGTTTTCTGGTCCGATTCGAAAATCCAATATCGCCACCAGGCAGCCATCTTGGATTTCCCCGTGAAACCTTGTTATCGCGATCTCTCAGGACCTACTTCATGGATCTTTCTCGAATTTGGTACACAAGTTCCCCTTGGGGTCTAGTTGTGCAAGATACCTTTTCTGGTCCGATTCGAAAATCCAATATGGCCATCAGGCAGCCGTCTTGGATTTCCCCATGAAACCTTATCACGATTTCTCAGGACCTACTTCATGGATCTTTCTCGAATTTGGTATAAAAGTTCCCCTTGGGGTCTAGTTGTGCAAGATACCTTTTCTGGTCCGATTCGAAAATCCAATATGGCCACCATGCGGCCATCTTGGATTTCCCCATGAAACCTTGTTATCGCGATTTCTCAGGAACTACTTTATGAATCTTCTCAAATTTGGTACACTGGTTCCCCTTGCAGCCTAGTTGTGCAAGATACCTTTTCTGGTCCGATTCGAAAATCCAATATGGCCACCAGGCGGCCATCTTGGATTTCCCTATGAAACCTTGTTATCACGATTTCTCAGGAACTACAGCATGAATCTTCCTCAAATTTGGTACACAGGTTTCCCTTGGGGTGCAAGATACCTTTTCTAGTCCGATTCGAAAATCCAATATGGCCACCAGGCGGCCATCTTGGATTTCCCCATGAAACCTTGTTATCGCGATTTCTCGGGAACTACAGCGTGGATCTTTCTCAAATTTGGTACACAGGTTCCCCTTGGGGAACCTTGTCATCGTGATTTCTCAGGACCTACTTCATGGATCTTCCTCAAATTTGGTACACAGGTTCGCCATGGGGTCTAGTTGTGCAAGATACCTTTTCTGGTCCGATTCGAAAATCCAATATGGCCATCAGCCAGCCATCTTGGATTTCGCCATGAAACATTGTTATCGTCATTTCTCAGGAACTACTGTATGGATCTTTCTCAAATTTGGTACACAGGTTTCCCTTGGGGTCTAGTTGTGCGGGATACCTTTTCTGGTCCGATTCTAAAATCCAGTATGGCCACCAGGCAGCCATCTTGGATTTTCCCATGAATCCTTGTTATCGCGATTTCTCAGGACCTACTTCATGGATCTTTCTCGAATTTGGTACACAAGTTCCCCTTGGGGTCTAGTTGTACAAGATACCTTCTCTGGTCCGATTCGAAAATCCAATAAGGCCATCAGGCAGCCATCTTGGATTTCCTCATGCAATTTTGTTATCGTGATTCCTCAGGAAGTACTTCTGTGATCTTTCTCAAATTTGGTACACTGGTCCCACATGGGGCCTAGTTGTTCTAGACACCTTTTTTGGTCCGATTCGAAATCCAAGTTATGCTTCAAATTAATACGGTGTTTCGGAATTATGACGTTGCATCACAAGAGTCGGCGGATGAAACGGTGGGGCATATTCTATATATTGACTATAGAGAATATCCGTACCTTCACCTTCCATATCAAGGAGTTCAAATAATTCGGAATTAAAAAGTATTTCTTCGAGTTTTCTTTAGTCCATGCAGTTTGCAAGTGAACTGCCCCACCGTTTCGTCTGCCGGGGTTCGGCTACATGAATGGACGTCACCCTTGTGACACAACGTCACAACTCGACAACTGTAGACTACTGCATGTTTCGATCCAAGGTAGATAATCAGGATTCAGATACTTTCGAAGTTTCAAATTTACTGCGCGGATCGGATCCCTTCAGTATTAAGTGTTGTACCATCTTACTAATTTCGAGCATGGTATCTTAAAAGATATGTCTCAAACTAGCCCAGTAAACAGAAAAGAATTAGCACTCGTTCCTAATTATAAAACCTTAAGTATGTTTCATAGCTCATGCCAAAGTGTCAAAGAGATATTTGTCTTCGCTTCCAGTACCCAATGATGACATGTGCAAAAATAATTTAAAAAATACTACAAAACGAAGACGAAGGATCCTCTGTACATGTACATTCACTTTCAGACTAACTTGTAGTCTTGTACTATAACAACCGACATAAGTACAGTTTCTAGAAATCTTGAAACTCCTGAAACTTAGAAAGATATCTTGGTGTTTTCCAGTGTCCCTTTTTCTATCTTTTTCGCTCAGATTCGAAATTCTGTGAACAAAATTACAAATCAATCGCTTGTTCCTAGTGACAATGGACAAAAAGATCCTCTTGTCATTAGCTTTCAATTATCGGACAATGGTGGGCGCCAAGATCCTTCAGGATCTCTCGTTATCTCAGCTACGCATTATTGTAGTTGTTCATGTAGATATCTTGAATGACATGCCTTCAAAAGCACCGGCTTGAGCTGTATTCGATCCATAAATCCAAAAGCAATGATGTGTCAGCCATATCAAGTCATCTGATGAAATATGCGACTGTTACATAGAAGAAACGACCTAAACGGTCAAAATGGTGTCTTATTCAGAATGCAATGAGCCCTAACATCGAAGGATGTTGAGCGACAATGAGGCCACCAATCTTCAAATACGAAAATCAAGGGTACCGGTTTCGTTTGTCAGGCTCCTTCGCACAACTTAAAAGACTGCTCCATAATGAGAGACTATGCAACACTTGGAGAAAATGGAGGGATGACACATGTAATCGAGAACCCGTTGATCCAATAGGCCGAGGGTTGACGGGGTTAGAATGACCCGGTGTTTAGTCCGGTTGAAGTTCGAAGAGGTTATTCCAGACGGAAGGACCTGGTCAGACCAAATACAGAAGACTAATGTATAACAAAGATGGACTGCCCGCATCGGGCATTAGGATAAGGGTGCAAATAGATGTATAACGGGTTCTTCACATTTGGGTTTACCGATGGGTAGCGAGATACTCTTGATTTTCTCATAGACAGTTGTTCTCCCATGGCCTTGTTGCCGAAGCAAATTTACGACATGATCTCCTGGGAGCTTTCACCAGATCTACAACTCGGGCCCACCAACTTTACTTGTGCAAATGGACAGGGAATAAAGCATTATGGATGGGCAACATTCAATCAGTGCTTTAGTGAAATTGTTTTTCAGCAGGCTGTTGCAATCTGCGAAATAACAACTGAGGGAATACTGGGCCAGAGATTTCTTACGAGAGCATATTATTCAGATTAATTACAAGTGGATGAAATAACACTCTCATGAGGCCGATATTCGATATTGGGTGGGACGGGAGGCAGAGATGAAATACCACGTACACTGCATGGCCGTATCATTGTTCCTGTTTGGTCGGCGTGTTTATTCCAGGTGATATACCACTTAGAGAACTCTCTTCAACTGGCATAGTTGAATATTCAGGGAATTACTTGCAGGAGATGTTGTTCAAGTTGTATCGGGCATAGTCAAGACATTACTAACCAAGGCCAGTGACAACAACGGACACAGATTGGCAAATACCTGTGGACGAACCAGCATCTTTGTCTCTTCCCGGTTGCTTGCAAGATATGCGGGAAAGAAGTTCATTCGACCTGGACGAAGAGGAAAGGGAGCAGTTCTTCCCCATATTCATTGGATACCAGGATATCTTCGCCAGATCGTCTTCCGTAAAACCACTAGTGTTGAACACACAATCAACACTGAAACGTCAGCTGTAATTAAGCAAGCTTCAAGAAAATTGCCATTTTGGAAAAGGGAAATATTCAAGTCTAAATTCAAAAGATTTTGGATAATGGAGTTATTGAACCATACAACAGTCCATTGGCTTCATCAATTGTTCTGTGCCCGAAGAAGGATGGCAATACTTTTGCGTTGACTACCGGAGGATAAATGATGTAAATGTGAAGGACATATATCCTTTGCCCAAATCGATGACTGTCTAGATGTAGTTTTTGGATATCGGTGGTTCAGTTGAATGGATCTTAACTCTGGATTTTTGGCAAATTCCTGTATCTCACGAATATAGAGGAAAAACGTTTACGCCGTCTCAGGGCCTGATTCAGTTTATTATTTGGTTAGCAAATGCGATGTCGACTTTCGCAAGTTTGATGGAGGACGTCCTGCGTGACCAGGGCATAATGTATCCTTTATATGGATTGTATCATCATGCAGTGTCTGAAACGAATGGAACACGTTTTTCAGAGGCTGATAGATGCACACATGAAGTTGAAACCATGAAAACGTTCGTTCTTCTACAAAGGTGTTATATTCCTTAGGCACGTTGTTCTTTCATCTGAAGGGATACATACAGATACGGGAAAACATCAGTGAATGGGATTGGGCTCCACCACAAACAGCAAAAGATGTCGGGAGTTTTCTTGGTCTCTGCTCATATTGTAAAAAAATCGTCTAAAGGTTTTCAATTGTAGCTCGTCCTCTCCACAGACTCACTGAAAAGGAGTTCAAGTTCCAGTGGACAGATGAGTGTGAAAATGCCTTCCAAACACTGAAAGAGGCTCTAACAACAGTCTCCATATTATGGCACTCCATTCCGAGATCACAGTTCATTCTTGACACGAATGCGAATGACCAGGCAGTTGACGCGGTTCTATCACAGGTAAAGAATGGCGCTGAAAAGGTATAAGATACATGATCAAGACACTCAGTAATTCAGAGAGGATATACTGCGTGACGCGGAATGAGCTACTAGCAGTCGTCAAAGAACGTCCATGCTTACATTTACGGAGCACATGTTATCCTCAGGATCGACAATGCGGCAGCGAGGTGGATGATGAACCTTAAAAAACCCACGGGGCAAGTTGCACGCCAGTTACAAAAGCTAGGCACTTGTGACGTACATGTGTTTCACAGAGCAGAGAGCAGTCAGGGTAACGCATATACCTTGTCCCACAGTCCATGTAAATCTTGTAGCACACAACAAAAGGACAATAACGAATTTTAGGAAGATTGCAGACTCCATGAGACTGGCAGTGGCACAGACGCTGCACAGACACTGACAACTGGCTCAGTACATCTGACACAGATTCCATATTACTTCGAGGGAGATGCACTGACTGTAATAATGTAACACGGGTAACAACATGGTACAAACAACCCAGGGAAATGGATGGGCCGAAGATGAACCACATAATTATTCCAAAAGGATGAAACTCAGCAGCAGAAGTTCGGCTTCAGCAATCGGAGGATCAAAACGTAAGACCATTACTGATCGCAACGGAGGAGGAAGGCCAACGACCTGATTGGTCAAATATCTCTCATGGACTCTTTATCTTGATAGAAAAACAACTTAATGAGTATACTGATCGCAACGGAGAAGGAAGACCAACGACTTGATTGGTCAAATATCTCTCATGGGCCCTTTATCTTGAAAAGAAAAACTTAATGGGGGAATTGAGATGATCGATAGTACATGAAAGCCTGTCGTATAGGAATCGGTTTGATGGCAACAAAATGGTGAAGCATCAGATAATCATCTCTGAAAAATGACGTACTAAAACATCGTCATTACATTCCCAGCGTTGGACACATCGGATCAGACAAGACGTTAGGGAGAATACAACAAGCATTCTATTGACCCGGTATGAAAAGGGATGTTGAGTGATATTGCCACAGCGGCGACAAGTGTACTGCACGGAAAATACGAATAAGGGACGACTGCAGCTTGCAACCGGTGCGTCCGGCAGTAGCGGTGCGTCTCCCAGTAGTGCGTCTCACAGTAATCAAGGACGGTTACAATTACAAAGCATATAAGAGAAGTTCGAAGAGGTGCCGACATACTGACAGAGCCACATGACTTCACAGTGTAGTCTTCTGGTTAACCTGGTTCTAAAGCACTACAACAAGTGTTGTATCTCAGGTACGCTTTTGCAGAGTACTTTTTGCCTAGAAGATATGCCCAAAGGTATATTCGTGGTATTAAATTGCGGATTTAAACTGTGGCCATAATATCTACACAGCTGAAACAATTATGAGGCATGGATTAACTCCACAATGACGATGATATTTGTTAGCTAGTTTTTAACAGTGCAACGTATTCAATTTTAGAGACACTTAACCTGAATTCCACTACAAAGCGGGCATCGCAGAAAATTGAATATTTTTTCATATGCCATAAATTAGCAGAATGAAGTCTCTCTGCTACTGGGAGACACACCGAGACTTCCGTCTGCAGCAATACAGTGCTATACAAACGGCAATACTGGAAGACGCACCGGGACATCCGTCTGCCGCAATACACTGCCCCACACACGGCACTACTGGGAAACGCACCGATTTTTTTGTCTGCAGCAAAACAAATCTCAAAACACGGTACTACTGGGAGACGCACCGAGAATTCCGTCTGCAGCAATACAATCCTCTACATACGGCACTACTGGGAGACGCACCGAATATTTTGTCTGCGGCAATACAAATTACAAGCGTCTAGTCCGTCATTCATAATTCAGCCGTCGTCCATTAAAGAATATCCGGGTCCATAATCCAAAGACCTATTCCATAACAGTATTAGCACCACTTTCAAATAGACAATCATAGTATACATAAACGTAGGCTAGAGAGAAGTGGTCAACAGTTTTCAATGATGCCGACAAGACATTATGATAATCCAAAAATATAAATCCGTATCGCCGATCAGTATTCTTAATCCATAATAATCGTTGTAAAGTCATCTAGAGAATGATGTATCTCAGTCACGCTTTGATTGTGACTGTTCATATGAGCTCCATGAGAATCTTGAAGTACATGGGTTCATACGGCCCCTAGGCCCGGGTTAAGCGGAATTAGACACAAGTTACGAAACGTAACGCCACAGATCTTGCACGCTCGTATTTTGCTATCAGCATGCGATATGTATCGCCAAATTTGAGAAACTTCGAGTGGAGGCACTTGGTTGAATACAAGCGTCTAGTCCGTCATTCATAATTCAGCCGTCGTCCATTAAAGAATATCCGCGTCTATAATCCAAAGACCTATTCCATATTCCATATAACAGTATTAGCACCAAATTCCAAAAGACAATCATAGTATACATAAACATAGGCTAGTTTCCTGCAAGAGAGAAGCGGTCAACAGTTTTCAATGATGCCGACAAGACATCATGATGTTCCAAAAATATAAATCCGTATCGCTGATCAGTATTCTTAATCCATAATAATCGTTCTAAAGTCGTTATCTAGAGAATGGTGTATCTCAGTCACGCTTTGATTGTGACTGTTCATATGAGCACCATGAGGATCTTGAAGTACATGGGTTCATACGGCCCCTAGCCCGGGTTAAGCGGAATTAGACACAAGTTACGAAACGTAGCGCCATAGATCTTGCACGCTACGTTCGTATTTTGCTATCAGCATGCGATATGTATCGCCAAATTTGAGAAACTTTGAGTGGAGGCGCTAGGTGGAATAGCCCTGTTTTATAAGTTTCCGCAACAATGTTTTGTGACGTTGGTTAAAATCATCACATTTAACACAGGATCTAGCAAATGCTACTAAGCGAGATATGTATACGCCATATGCAGGTCCCACTGGAATATTACTATCCAGAAAGGGATAGTTTACGATGTCGAAATTGTAATCATCTCCTTTGTCATAAAGTCGACGAGAGAGAATGCCCGCTTCAGTTTTATAGAGGTAGAGATCTAAATAAGATGTGCCTGTAGGGCTATCTGTAGTTTCCTTCAAATCCAGTGAAGGTGGATATATATCCTTCACTGCGTCATTTATATAGCGATTATCCACAGCAAGAAGATCGTCTATATAGCGTTTGGTGAATGAGAAGGAACGGGCTTTGAATGGATCGGCTTTTGAAAGCGCCTGCATATAGTCATATTCATAAGAGGAACAGATACATGTCAGCCAACAGGGGTGCACAATTAGTACCCATTGGAATACCTATATGCTGCTGATATATTGTGTTGCCAAATTTCACATAGATATTTTTAATGAGAAATTCAAGCAACTCGATAAACAAAGAAACATCCCATGAATGATATCTCTTGTATGTAGTAGAGGTAAAGAATGCTTTATGGCTTCCGACATTAATATATCTACGATCAGTTTTATTAAACACAGATACAGTACTATTAATGAACTTAGACGGTCAATAAGGTCCTGGGGAGGGATTGTAGTATAGAGAGTCGAGAAATCCCATGTGGATACATGTCTGTACGGTATGTGACCTTTAGCATCAAATTCTTCCGTAAGACATTTTGAGTTTTTCAATATCCACATACATTCAACGCCAAGGTTTTTAGAAATAGTGGCGCAATACCTTTCCCAAAATGCTTTTACTTCCTGAAGAGCGCTCGTCAATAGGGTTGAAAGAAGCTTGGTGGTGCAGCTTCTAGAACCAGCTATGAATCTAGCTTGGTATGGTGATGTATGCATTTTGGGAGTTCAGTATACTTTTGGTATGTCGTTACGATTGGCTGGAAGACAAATACCTCTTTTCCTGAGAAACGTTTTGTGATTGTTAAATAAATCTTTCAGAGTAAATGCAGTATGGGAGTAAGTAGACGTATTTGATGATGATATGTCTACACTCAATTCTTTAACCAGCACCTGATAATAATAATATTTACATATGAATATTATATTATTTGGAGCTTTGTCTGCTGGGACTATGACGACGAATTTACTCTGGAGATATGCTAGAACTTCTTGCGAATTGGGGCTTCTCAGGACTTGTTTTGCTTGGGGAAGGGTACTTCTGTCAATATGGCGGATTGTTTCAACGACCTTGCTCTTGGTGAGATCCAGCCAATCATCGAGTAGTGTAGGTTCAACTTTTTCTCGCTTAGACCAATCAATAACGTACTGTTCCAAAGCAGACAGGACTACCTTCTGGTCGGCCTTCCGATTTATATTTCTCAGCTCTCTATATTTAGTTCCCTTCATCAGGAGTAATCTTAGGTCCTTATCTCTCACCACATCAAGGTCACCAGTCACAACATGTTTGCATGGTGTATAGATAAAGTTCGACGATTCACAATCACAACTATAGCTCCCCGACGTGTATAAGTTCCAGTCAAACTCCTTGACAGCATTAGAGTAATTGAATATTTTGGTGGCTATAGATTTAGTATACTTATATGAAATGCAACGAGGTTCTGTGAATTTAAAATAGTTTGGCACAGTATTGCGTACCTCTGGATCATTCAGGATTCGAGGTAAATTAATAATGTCCAGTCCTTTATCTAAGTAGTTGAATTTCAAGAAAAGCCGATCTTGGGATGTTTCGATTATGTTCACTGGAGGATACAACCGAAAATACGCTACATCTTGACACACCAGTCCTTCACACACGGCACTACTGTGAGACGCACCGAGACTTCCGTCTGCCCCACACGCGACACTACTGGGAGACGCACCGAATTTTTTGTCTGCAGTAATACAAGTCTCAAAACAAGGTACTACTGTGAGACGCACCGGGTTTTCGGTCTGTAGCAATACAATGCTCAACACACGGCACTACTGGGAGACGCACCGAGATTTCTGTCTGCAGCACTTCAATGCCAAAACACACGGCAGTACTGGGAGACGCACCGACACTTCTTTCTGTAGCAATACAATGCTCTTCCCTAGGCTCTACTGGGAGGCACACCGAGATTTCTCTCTGCAGCAATACAATGCTCTTCCCTAGGCATTACCGAGAGGCGCACCGAGATTTCTCTCTGCAGCAATACAATGCTACATATACCACATTACCGGGAGACGCACCGAGACTTCTCTCCGTAGCAATACAATGCTCTTCCCTAGGCTCTACTGGGAGGCGCACCGACACTTCTCTCTGCAGCAATACAATGCTACATATACCACATTACCGGGAGACGCACCGAGAATTATCTCTGCAGCAATACAATGATGAATTTTCGGCAAAATAATTCGCGCTTAAACATATCTTTTGTGTCAATTGCGTGTTCCCATAAATTATAATAAGCAAATAGAGAAAAACAACAGCACGCTAATTTATGGCATATGAAAAAATGTGTAAATATTATCGTCGCAGTTTAAATCCGCAATTTAATACCATGAATATACCTTTGGGCATATTTTCGAGGAAAAAGTACTCTGCAGAGTTGCTCTCCTTGATTACTGCGAGACGCACTATTGGGAGTCCTTGGCGCACCGCTACTGCCAGACGCACCGATTGCGGGGCTGCAGTCATCCCTTTCTCGAAAACACCACTAGGACAGTACTTACGCAGGCAGTTCTATTGTTCAAAATCGATGACAGCTGTCAATCAAACCAGATTAACCAATCAGCCACCGCCTGATCCACGTGTCCGGCTTAACTGAGCGGGACGCTGCATATGCACAGAGCTGCATGTGTAAGGCGCTTCGAGGAGTCTCGGGTGAGATTTTTATCAAATTTAAACAAAATTTGAAGAGATTTCCAATATATTTCTCAAAAAGCTGAAGATACCATGTGAATCAGAAAATATTTGCTTTTAGCATTGGTATTGAAGCATTGTGAGGTAGAAAAATACGGCGATCAGGGGTAGAATGAGCTAAATTTTCACTGGCTTGTATAATCAGCATTATGAACTGCCACTCTTTTTCAAATTAATTTTGAAGAAACGAAGCAGGTAAGAAAAAATGAATGAAAATAACCAAACGAAATGTAATATATTGTAGAAACTGGCTAGACTGATACGAAATTGATAACACTTGTATTACGGCAGCAATACAACGCTCTACATACGGCACTACTGGGAGACGCACCGATTTCTTTGTCTGCAGCAATACACGTATCAACACACGGCACTACTGGGAGACGCACCGACATTTCTCTCTGCAGCAATACACTGCCCCATACACGGCACTACTGGAAGACGCACCGAATTTTTTGTCTGCAGCAAAACCAAGTCTCAAAAGACGGTACTACAGGGAGACGCACCGAGACTTCCGTCTGCAACAATAAAATGCTCAACATACGGCACTACTGGGAGGGGCACCGAATGTTTTCTCTGCAGCAATACAAGTCCTTCACACACGGCATTACTGAGAGACGCACCGAATGTCTTGTCTGCAGCAATACAATGCTCAACACACGGCACTACTGGGAGACGCACCGAGTTTTTTGTCTGCAGCAAAAACAAGTCTCAAAAGACGGTACTACATGGAGACGCATCGAGACTTCCGTCTGCAACAATACAATGCTCAACACACGGCAGTACTGGGAGACGCACCGAGATTTCTCTCTGTAGCAATACAATGCTCAACACACGGCAGTACTGGGAGAAGCACCGAGATTTCTCTCTGTAGCAATACAATGCTCAACACACGGCATTACTGGGAGACGCACCGAGATTTCTCTCTGTAGCAATACAATGCTCAACACACGGCAGTACTGGGAGACGCACCGAGATTTCTCTCTGTAGCAATACAATGCTCAACACACGGCAGTACTGGGAGACGCACCGAGATTTCTCTCTGTAGCAATACAATGCTCAACACACGGCATTACTGGGAGACGCACCGAGATTTTTCTCTGTAGCAATACAATGCTCAACACACGGCAGTATTGGGAGACACACCGAGATTTCTCTCTGTAGCAATACAATGCTCAACACACGGCAGTACTGGGAGACGCACCGAGATTCCTCTCTGTAGCAATACAATGCTCAACACACGGCATTACTGGGAGACGCACCGAGATTTCTCTCTGTAGCAATACAATGCTCAACACACGGCAGTACTGGGAGACGCACCGAGATTTCTCTCTGTAGCAATACAATGCTCAACACACGGCAGTACTGGGAGACGCACCGAGATTTCTCTCTGTAGCACATAATGCTCAACCCACATTGGAGACGTACTGAGATTTCTCTCTGTAGTGCAATACATCGCCGTCTCACGCTGAGCACAATGGGGGAGACGTACCCTGGAATTTTTTTGGTTCGCAGCAATGCAAGTCTCAAAATAAAGCGGTACTACTGTGTGAGATTTACCCGGGTTTTCGGTCTGTAGCAATATACAATGCTTCGGCCATACGCAGTTCTACTGGGTAGTCTCGTGGGCTGAGTAGCCCACCACCACTCCCCCCACCACTCTCCGAAACTATGATTTTGTAGTACTTTGGAATTTGCCGAGGAAGAAAATATATGTTAACACGCGAGATATTGGGATGAACTGGCAGATCAGATAAGTTAAAAATTGCACCTAACGCCTTTATTTGGCGTTTACGGTAAGGGGATGGGGTTGCTAAAATGTTCCTAACTTTTTTATTTGTTGTCTAATTGATTGAAATGAGGTATCTTTTTATTCAGCATAAACGGAGGAATCAGTCCAAAACAGCAACCGTTCTAATATGTCAACATTATGACGTCAGTAGGGGGCATCTACAAATTTCACGAAAAAAATGTCAAAATTAACTAAAAGCAATACTAATAACTAGTCATATTTCTGCAACATTATCTATGTAACCTGGTTTAATATGTTGTTTTAATTTGTATTTTGTGCTTCAATACATTGAAATATTTTCAATGTTGTAAACTAGCACTAACATGGATAAATAACTTAACACTATGGTACTGATGCAATGAATAGTAGGGGAGGGGTTGCTAAAATGTTCTTAACTTTTTTATTTTTTGTCTAATTGATTGAAATGAGGTATCTTTTTATTCAGCATAAACGAAGGAATTAGCCCAAAACAGCAAATGTTCTAATATTTCAATATTATGATGTCAGTAGGGGGCCATCTCCAAATTTCACGAAAAATAATGTCAAAATTAACTACAAGCAATACTGATAACTGGTCATATTTCTGCAACATTATCTATGTAACCTGGTTTAATATGTTGTTTTTATTTGTATTTTGTGCTTCAATACATTGAAATATTTCCAATGTTGTAAACTAGCACTAACATGGATAAATAACTTAGCACTATGTTACTTATGCAATGAATAGTAGGGGTGGAGTGGCTAAAATGTTCCTAACTTTTTTATTTGTTGGCCAATTGATTCAAATGGGGTATCTTTTCATTCAACATGAGCCGGAGTATCAGGCCAATATAGTAAACTTCTAATATTTACTTATTGTGACGTCACTAAGGGGTCATTTACAATTTTCATATGAAATCGTATTTTTACCAAAATTGTTACCTAAAATGGTTCAAATGATTCTTTTTGGTTAGCCGAACACATGCAGGATACAAATGTATTTGCTAGTAAGCGCTGAAGCAATATTCTAAATAAATATGCAAAGTAGAATATCAAGATTTATTTATTTGAAAAGTTCGTTCGTTTTCTGTATGGGGGCAAATGTACCTAAATGGTTATAACTATTTTATTCCTTGTCCAATTGATTGAAAGGAGGTATTATATATGCAACATAAACTGCGATACCGGATATTAACAATGGTGCGCAGGGGTCAAATGACACTTCACAAGACAGGTGGCGCCCATTGTCGAAAGTAGGTCAATAAGAACCAATTAAGCCTGTCAATGGTCAAAAGAGTCAATTTAGCCTTTACATCATGTCAATGGTTAAAGGTCATTTCCGGTCACGTGACAGTAAACATGGAAACACCCGGATGTAAGATGAGGGCCCGGATGTAAAACCACAGTACCCGGACGGAAGACAGAAGAACGACGGGAAAAACCCACTGGGAAACTCGGTTGTTGACAAGGTCCGAGATGCAAAATCCACTGCCCACACATACACACACACACACGCGCGCAATGCGGCTCAGTCGGACACCAGTACATCTCGGTCCTCGACTTGGGGGTAGTTGAACTGAGGGTGCTAAAAATAGATTACCAGCTAGCGTGCTATAAAAGGGAAGCGGCCTGGCTGTTTCCTCAGACACTCTGAGACAGCGGGAACTCCCACCCATCGCCTACTCAGCCCACGGACTATAACTGGACTGTCATGCATTATACCATATCTTTGATGTATTATACCATATCTGTCCAGTATTATACCTTATCTGTGCTGTATTATAATCGGAGAGGTATAAATATGAAGCACTCGTGACTCCGATTGGAGGGGCTGGGTCGTGAAAATGACGTCATTCTGCACATGTGCAGTTGTGGAGTAGTAGTAAAAGGGATATCACATCGGGGTATATATTTCATCCAAGTATAGCGGATAGCGGTTGTCGTGAATAACAAGTTCTGCAATGTTTATACAGTTTATTATCCCCAATGTTACATCATACCCTGGCTGGGGGAGCCGCCCTATGTTGTATGTTTAGTATGTTCACAACAAAACAAATTGAAATATCAAACACCATGTTTTATTATTTAATACACCGTCACATTAGGTACAAGTGTTTACTGAGCTCAAGTCAACGATCAGCATGTAGACGTAGCGAGTATATACGGCATGTTAGGCTATTCATTAGTGCATGGGTGACCCATTCAGCCGAGAGGGTTGACCAGTTTAGCCACGAAGAACGTAACATTGGTGACCCTCTCCACTGTCCTCTTGGTGTTGGGGAGTTGACGTTGTGCCCATTCCAAGGGATCCACGGTGTCCAGTTTCTCCAGCATCGTCTCTAGCGACGCCCGGCCAGTGATGGTGAAAGGATGGTCGTACACTTGGTTGTTGGCACTGGAATAGAAATAGCGCAGTTGATCCGTCATCTTATGACGTAAGATTTACCCGAAAGCGACATTTAATTTGAAGGCCGTACGTTGGTCATTGAAGATGGCTTCCTGCGTAGACGGGCGAGGTCGGTCAGTCGGAAATTGTAGATATCTTGAATAGGACGATGACGGCCAATGGCGCTGATAGATGTCTCTCACTGGATGGGCGTCCTGTAAGAGATCGCTAGGAACCTCTATGGGCTCGTCCGCGAAGTGTACTTTGTTCTCCACGTCGTACAAAATCAGGCCCACGGTCTTGTCGTCGGAATTTGACTGTTGAATTAGGGCGACATCATCATCATCATCGGCCCTCGTGAGATGGGTGGAAGTTCCCGCTGTCTCAGAGTGTCTGATGAAATGGCCAGGACGCTCCCTTTTATAGCACGCTAGCTGGTGATCTATTTTTAGCACACTCAGTTCAACTACCCCCAAGTCGAGGACCGAGATGTACTGGTGTACGACTGAGCCACATTGCACGCGCGTGTGTGCGCGTGTGTGTGTGTGTGTGTATGTGTGGGCAGTGGATTTTACATCCCGGACCTTGTCAACATCCGGGTTTCCCAGTGGGTTTTTCCCGTAGTTCCTCCGTCTTCCATCCGGGTACTGTGATTTAACATCCGGGTCCTCATCTTACATCCGGGGTTTTCCATGTTTACTGTGACGTGACCGGAAATGTACTTTAACCATTGACACGATGTAAAGGCTAAATTGACTCTTTGACCATTGACAGGCTAAATTGGTTCTTATTGACCTACTTCCGACAAGGGGCGCCACCTGTCTTGTGACAACTTCTGGTTCCGGTCACGTGACCGGAAGTGTCCTTTGACCCCTGCGCACCATTGTTAATATCCGGTATCGCAGCTTATGTTGCATATATAATACCTCCTTTCAATCAATCACCGACACTTCAATATGCACTGAGCGGCATGTGTAAGGCGCTTCGAGGAGTCTCGGGTGAGATTTTTATCAAATTGAAACAAAATTTGAAGAGATTTCCAATAGATTTTTCAAAAAGCTGAAGATACCATGTGAATTAGAAAATATTTGCTTTTAGCATTGGTATTGAAGCATTGTGAGGTAGAAAAATACGGCGATTAGGGGTAGAATGAGCTAAATTTTCACTGGCTTGTATAATCAGCATTATGAACTGCCACTCTTTTTCAAATTAATTTTGAAGAA